>JADRCD010174944.1:0-30408 GCA_019843815.1 Montemys delectorum | reverse complement strand
CTAGGCTCTTGTCTGTGAATTCAGGCTGACAGATACAAACGAGCCTGAGGTTCTAAAGTAGTTGCAGGAGGAAGGCAGGCCTGCAATGTGTCCCTATTGATCTTTTGAGAAGAGCTAGGCCCCCCTCATTGGGAGAGGTTGCTACTGCATTCATTTATGTTCATCTCACACAGGGCACCTGTGTATGCAGGACAGCAGTGATAAATACAGCTGTCAACAGTGTCTTCACATGTTTACATCATTGTGACAAGGCTTTGGCCAACAAAATGACACTAAGGTCTCACAATATGTCCCTGTGAATCCACTACTTGTGCAGTCAAAGCAGGAGTTGTTTCCTTTATTCACACAGAAACCTCCATGGAGACATGGCTGATTTACACATTTATCAAAGTTGAGTTCACAGTAGGCTTCAAGGAATCCAGGTGCATAGTCATAGAAGTAGGCCCCAGAACACCCTTATATGTGACACCATATAAACATGTCTGGGATCCATATTAATAAATTTTCAATTCATACTTCATACCAGAATACTCTTGAGGACTGACATCTATGTGTACAGATATGTATTAGAAAGTTTCTTTTTTTCCCATTTCTTTTATTAGATGTTTTCTTTATGTACATTTCAAATGTTATCCCCTTTCCTCATTTCCATTTCCCCCCTGAAAACTCCCTCTGCCCTCTCCCCACCCCGACTCACCAAACCACCCACTCCTGCTTCCTGGCCCTGGCATTCCTCTACACTGGGGCATAGAGTCTTCACAGGACCAAGGGCCTCTCATCCCACTGATGACCACAAGGCCATCCTCTGCTACATATGCAGCTGGAGCCGTGAGTCCTACTGTGTATATTTTTTGGTTGGTGGTTTAGTCCCTGAGAGCTCTGGGGAGTACTAGTTAGTTCATGTTGTTTCCCCCATGGGGCTGCATGGAGGCTGCAAACCCCTTTAGCTCCTTGGGTCCTTTCTCTAGGTCCTTTATTGGGGACCCTGTGTTTTCAGTCCAATGGATGGCTGTGAGCATCTACTTCTGTATTTGTTAGGCACTGGCAGGGCCTCGCAGGAGACAGCTACCTCAGACTCCTGTCAGGAAGCACTTGTTGGCATCCACAATAATCTGAGTTTGGTGAATGTATATGGTAAGGATCCCCAGGTGGGGCAGTCTCTAGATGGTCATTACTTCAGCCTCTGTTCCACACTTTGTCTCTGCAATTCCTTCCATGGGTATTTTGTTCCCATTTCTAAGAAGGATTGCAGTATCCACACTTTGGTCTTCCTTCATCTTGAGTTTCATATGGTTTGTGAATTTTATCTTGTGTATTCTGAGCTTCTGGGCTAATATCCACTTATCAGTGAGTGCATACCATGTGTGTTCTTTTGAGATTGGGTTACCTCACTCAAGATGATATTCTCTAGATGCATTCATTTCCCTGAGAATATCATAAATTCATTGTTTTTAATAGTTGAGTAGTATTCTATTGTGTAGATGTACCACATTTTCTGTATCCATTCCTCTGTTGAAGGACATCTGGGTTCTCTCCAGCTTCTGGCTGTTGTAAATAAGGCTTCTATGAACATAGTGGAGCATGTGTCCTTATATGTTGGAGCATCTTCTGGGTATATGCCCAGGAAGTACAGTATCTAATTTTCTGATGAACTGCCAAACTGATTTCCAGAGTGGTTGAACCAGCTTGCAATCCTACCAGCAATGGAGGAGTGTTCCTCTTTCTCCACAACCTCACCAGCATCTGCTATCCCTGAGTTTTTGGTCTTAGCCATTTTGCCTGGTGTGAGGTGGAATCTCAGAGTTGTTTTGATTTGCATTTCCTTGATGACTAAGGATGTTGAACATTTCTTTAGGTGTTTCTCAGCCATTCGGTATTCCTCAGTTGAGAATTCTTTGTTTAGCCCTGTATCCCATTTTAATAGGGTTATTTGGTTCTCTGGAGTCTAACTTCTTGAGTTCTTTGTGAATATTGGATATTAGCCCTCTATCAGATGTAAGATTGGCAAAGATCTTTTCCCAATATGTTGCTTTCCATTTTGTCCTACTGACAGTGTCCTTTGTCTAACAGAAGCTTTGCAATTTTGTGAGGTCTCATTTGTTTATTGTTGATATTAGAGCATGAGATATTGGTGTTCTAATCAGGAAACTTTCTCCTGTGCCCATGTGCTCAAGACTCTTCCCCACTTTGTGTTCTATTAGTTTCAGTGTATTTGCTTTAGGTGGAGGTCCTTGATCCACTTGGACTTCAGCTTTTTACAAGGAGATAAAAATGGATCCATATGCATTCTTCTACATGCTAACTGCCAGTTGAGCCATCACCATTTGTTTAAAATACAGTTTTTATTCCACTGGATGGTTTTAGCTCCTTTGCCAAAGATCAAGTGACCACAGGTGTTTGGGTTCATTTCTGGGTCTCAGTTCTATTCCATTGATCTGTCTTTCTGTCACTGTACAAAAACCATGCCATTTTCATCACAATTGTTTTGTAATACAGCTTGAGGTCAGGGATGGTGATACCACTAGAAGTTCTTTTATTTTTGAGAATAGTTTTCTCTATCCTAGGTTTATTGTTATGCTAGATGAATTTGCAAATTGTTCTTTCTAAGTCTGTGAAGAATGGAGTTGGAATTTTGATGGAGAATGCATAGAATCTGTAGATTGCTTTTCGCAAGATGGCCATTTTTACTATATTAATCCTGCCAATCCATGAGCATGGGAGATCTTTACATCTTCTGAAATCTTAGATTTCTTCCTTCAGAGACTTGAAATTCTTGTCATACAGATTTTTCACTTGCTTAGTTAGAGTCACACCAAAGAATCTTATATTATTTGTGACTATGGTGAAAGATGTTGTTTCCCTAATTTCTTTCTCAGCCTGTTTATCCTTTGTGTAGAGGAAGGGTACTCATTTGTTTTAGTTAATTTTATATGAGGCTACTTTGTTGAAGTTGTTTATCATGTTTAAGTGTCCTCTGGTGGAATTTTTGGGGTCACTTATGTATACTATCATATAATCTGCAAATAGTGATACTTTGACTTCTTCCTTTCTAATTTGTATCACTTTGATCTCCTTTTGTTTTCTAATTGCTCTGGCTAGGACTTCGAGTAGGTAGGGAGAATTGGTATTGAATAGGTAAGGAGAGTGTGGACAGCCTTGTCTAGTCCCTGATTTTAGTGGGATTGCTTCAAGTTTCTCTCCCTTTAGTGTGGTGTTGGTACTAGTTTGCTGCACTTTGCTTTTACTATGTTTAAATATGGGCCTCGAATTCCTGATCTTTCCAAGACTTTTATCATACTTTATCAAATGCTTTCTCAGCATCTAATGAAATGATCAAATGGTTTTTTCTTTGTGTTTGTTTATATCGTGGATTATATTGATGGATTTCCATATATTGAACTATCCCTGCATCCCTAGGATAAAGCCTACTTGATTATGATGGATGATGGTTTTGATATGTTCATGGATTTAGTTTACTAGAATTTTATTGAGTATTTTCACATCAATATTCATAAGGGAAAGTGGTCTGAAGTTTTCTTTCTTTGTTAGGTCTTTGTGTGACTTGGTATCAGAGTAATTGTGGCTTCATAGAATGAATTGTGTAGAGAAGCTTCTGTTTCTATTTTGTGGAATAGTTTGATAAGTGTTGGTATTAGGTCTTCTTTGAAGCTCTGATAAAATTCTACACTAAACCCATCTGGTCCTGAGGTTTTTTTGGTTGGGAGACCATTAATAAGTCTTTCTATTTCATTAGTGGATATGGGACTGTTTAGATCATTTATTTGATCTTGATTTAACTTTGGTACCTGGTATCTGTCTAGAAAATTGTCCATTTCATTCAGGTTTTCCAGTTTTGTTGAGTATAAGATTTTGTAGTAGGATCTCATGATTTTTTTGGTTTTCAGTGTCGGTTGTTATATCTCCCTTTTCATTTCTGGTCTTGTTAATTAGAATACTGTCTCTGTGCTCTCTAGTTAGTCTGGCTAAGGGTTTATCTATTTTGTTGATTTTCTCAAAGAACCAGCTCCTGGTTTGGTTGATTCTTTGTATAGATCTTTTTGTTTCTACTTGGTTGATTTCAGCCCTGAGTTTGATTATTTCCTACCATCTAATCCTCTTGGGAGTATTTGCTTCTTTTTGTTCTAGAGCTTTCAGTTGTGCTGTCAAGGTGCTAGGTTATACGCTCTCCAGTTTCTTTTGGAGGCACTCAGAGCTATGAGTTTTTCTCCATTATTTCTTCCATTATTTCTCATAAATAAGTTTGTGTATGCTGTAGCTTCATTTTCATTAAACTCTAAAATGTCTTTAGTTTCTTTCTTTATTTCTTCTTTGACTAAGTTTTCTCTGAGTAGAGGTTTGTTCAGCTTCCATGTGTATGTAGACTTTCTATTCTTTATGTTCTTATTGAAGACTGGTCTTGTCCAGTGTGATCTGATAGGAAGCAAGGAATTATTTCAGTCTTCTTGTATCTGTTGAGGCCTGTTTTGTGACCGACTATATGGTCTGTTTTGGAGAAAGAACCAGTATGTGCTGAAAAGAATGTATTTTCTTTTGTTTTAGGATAAAATGTTCTATAGATATCTATTAAACCCATTTGTTTCACAACTTCTGTTAGTTTCGCTGTGTTTCTGTTTGGTTTCTGTTCCCATGATCTATCCATTGATGAGAGTAGGGTGTTGAAATCTCCCATTATTATTGTGTGGTGCAATGTGTGCTTTAGTAAAGTTTCATTTATGAATGTGAGTGGCCTTGCATAATGAGCATAGATGTTCAGAATAGAGAGTCCTTCTTGGTAGATTTTTTCCTTTGATGGGTTTGAAATATACTTCCTTATCTTTTTTGATCACTTTAGGTTGAAAGTAGATTTCATTTGATATTAGAATGGCTATGCCAGCTTGTTTCTTGGGACTATTTGCTTAGAAAATTGTTTTCTAGCCTTTTACTCTGAAGTAGTCTCTGTCTTTTCACTGAGGTAGGTTTCCTGTATGTATCAAAATGTTGGGTCCTGTTTATGTAATGAGTCTTGTTATTCTATGTCTTTTTATTGGGAAAATGAGTCCATTGATATTAAGAGATATTAAGGAAAAAAGATTGCTGCTTGCTATTATTTTTGTTGTTAGGGGTGAGATTATGTTTTTTGTGCCTATCTTCTTTTTTGTTTGATAAAAGACGGTTATTTTCTTGCTTTCTCTAGGGAGTAGTTTTGCTCCTTGTGTTGGAGCTTAACATTTATTATCCCTTGATGGGCTGGATTTGTGAAGAGATATTGTGTAAAATTTTCAGGGAATATCTTGGTTTCTCCATCTATGTTAATTGATAGTTTGGTATGGTATAGTAGCCTGGGCTGGCATTTGTGTTTTCTTAGGGTCTGTTTTACATTTGACCAGTATCTTCTGGCTTCCATAGTATCTACTGAGAAGTCTGGTGTAATTTTAATAGGTCTGCCTTTATATGTTACCTGACCTTTTTCCCTTACTGCTTTTAATATTCTTTCTTTGTTTTGTGCATTTGATGTTTTGATTATTATGCGACAGGAGCAATTTCTTTTCTGATCCAATCTATTTGGTGTTCTGTAGGCTTCTTCTATATTTATTTGCATCTCTTTCTTTAGGTTATGGAAGTTTTCTTGTATAATTTTGTTGAAAATATTTACTGTCCCTTTAAGTTTGAAATCTAATAGGTATAGTCTTCTATACCTATTGTCCTTAGGTTTGGTCTTCTCATTGTGTCCTGGATTTTATGAATGCTTTAAGTTATGATATTTTGCACTTTGCATTTTCTTTGTTTGTTGTGTTACTGTATTGTATGGTATCTTCTGTGTCTGAGATTCTGTCTTCTATTTCTTGTACTATCTTGGTGATGCTTGCATCTATGGCTCCTGATCTCTTTCCTAGGTTTTCTATCTCCAGAGTTGTCTCCCTTTGTGATTTCTTTATTGTTCCTATTTCCATATTTAGATCTTGGATTTTTTTCAATTCCTTCACCTGTTTGATTGTGTTTTCTTGTAATTCTTTAAGGGATTTTTGTGTTTCCTCTTTAAGGACTTCTACCTATTTACCTGTGTTCTCCTGTATTTCTTTAAGGAAGTTATTTATGTCCTTCTTAAAATCCTCTATCAGCCTCATGAGACATGATTTTAAATCAGAGTCTTGCTTTTTCAGTTTGTTGGGTATATCCAGGACTTGCTGTGGTGGGAGAATTGGGTTCTGATGATGCTAAGTAGTCTTGGTTTCTGTTGGTAAGATTCTTGCATTTGCCTTTCACCATCTGGTTATCTCTGGTCTTAGATGTTCTTGCTCTTTCTGGCTGGAACTTGTTCCTCCTGTGGGTCCATAAGACTGTCAGCACTCCTGGGAGACTAGCTCTTTCCTGGAGGAACTTGTGTATAGAGGAATAGCCCAAGCTCTGGATGCAGATGGCGACAGGGAAGGATCCTGAACCAGCTGCTCCACTGTTCTTGTGTTCTGCAAGCTTCTGGCTGGCCCTGCTCCACACAGTTATTGGAGAGAAAGTGGCTATCTCACCTCTGAGGATGGGCGTTCCTCAGAACGCATTCCTGGGAGAACAGGTCTCTCCTTGTGGGACCCGTGTACAGTAGGTTGTAGAACAGCGTCAGATCACTTGTGCACATGGTGGACTGGAAGACACTTCTTCCGTTTTAAAATTTTATTTTATTAATTACTTTATTTATCTACAATCCAAATGTTATTCCCCCTACCTGTTTCCCCCTACATGAGCCTCTCCACCCACCCATTCCCACCTCACCCTTCTAGCATCCCCCTTCTCGGGGGCATCAGGCCTCCAAAGGACTCTCCAACTTAGGCCAGACAAGGCAGTCTGTTGTTACATATGCATCTAGGGACAGGGGACATGGACCAGCCCATGAATGCTCTTTGGTTGGTGACATAGTCCCTTGGTTCTCAGAGGGGTCCTCTTACTTCATATTTTTGTTCTTTTGGGATTGCAATGCCCTTGAACTCCCTCAGTCCTTCCCCTAACTCTTCCATTGTGTCTCCAGCTTAGTCCAATGGTTGGCTGTAAGTATCCACATCTGTCTCAGTCAGGTGCTTGTAGAGCTTCTCAGAGGAGAGCCATGCCAGGCTCCTATTTGCAAGTACATCTTGGCATCAGCAGTAGTTTCAGGGTTTGGTGCCTGAGCATGGGATGGGTCCCAAGCTGGGGCAGTCTTTGGATGGCTTTTCCTTCAGTGTTTGCTCTATAGTATATATTTATGTATGTGTATCTCTTTGACCGTATGCCTTATTTTTGCAGCTTCCCATGTATGTACAGACTCAGGAGAGTCTGTCAAGTAGCCTGGAACTATAGTTACAAAAACAAAACAAAACAAAACAAAATAAACAAATAAAAACAAAAGATACAATAAGCTGGTCTCTTTACTGCCTGCAGAACTACTGCATCACTCTGAACTCGGTACCTCTAAACTTTTTGTACACTGAGGAGAATTAATAGCCACCCTACTATTTGGTAATAGGAAGGTTGGCTGTTAATGGTGGTGGAATCCCACTGTAGACAATGAAAGCTAATCCTACCCAATGTGTCTGATGTGTCCTCGAATTGATATAACATTTGAATATGTAAATTTAGTTTTGCTTTTCTTTTCTGAAGCAATGTATATAGAAAATATACTGTGCCATAATCATTACAATATGTATACATGTGATGAAGCATGTTATATACATCGAATCATTCTGTGTCAGTACAAAGAGTTTTAAAAGATTGTATTATGAAATTCTTTAGTTGTGTTTGTAAAAATGTTACCTTCTAAGAATTTCTACTTCCTAAACCAGACATTGCTGAAGAAATCAGCTAGATGAAAGATAATGTAACATCAGGCCTAAGCCCATAAACTTACACGAATGGAGGCATGGCTTGAGCTCAACCTCTGTTGCTCATCTAGCTAATTCTGGAAAAGTTGCATAGCCTGCATAAGCTTCATTTTATTTGTGTAAATTGGAAACAATAACTATTACTTAGCAGACTGTTGGGGGAAACTTCTATGAGGAAACATGTCTAAGGAGTTCAGCCAAGTATATATATCCCTTATTGTGAACTGGAGTTTTGGGTTACATGTTATTTCTGTCATTGCTTTTAGTACCAGTTACAGGTAAATCATCACTTCTTACACCGAAATGAATTTTCTCACACTTTGTACTTCTTCTTATTCCCAGTGTCTGTGAGGTTCAGCATTGTTTATATATTAACCTGTTTCTTTCTATGGTAACTAATCCAGGTAAAGTTATAAGGAAGAAGGTGGAAAATCATCAAGCTATAAACACTAGCTTTAAGAAGACAGACAAAATGGGTCCTGCTTGTAATTTCACTATTTGAGAGCCTGAGGCAGGAGGACCATGAATTCAAGAAGAACTTGGTAAGTTTCAGGTTAGCATCAGCTTCTGAGAAAGAATTTTTTTTTAAGAAAAAAACTATAGGTTAATAATCCCTATCAAAATTGATAGTGGAAATTTACAGGTATAAGTTTTATAAGTATCCCAGGTATGCACCTTTCCTTGCTTGTAACATTTTAATTATGAGCTATAAGATTTACTACAGAAGTAAAAAATTCTGCATTGTTGCAAATTGCAAAATGTAAAGAAACTGAGATCATTTCCTTTAGAGATCTTAAAGTGTTTTCCATAAACCCATATTAAAAGCACTTTCATTTGGTTTCTTATTTTAAAGTATGTGTTGGATAATTTCCTGAGAGGTCAACACTCAAATTTGTATTTGTTCATGAGACTTCCTCTTCCCTCTTCTGGTCTAATCTTATCTATGGATATGATTCTTGCATCCTATATTAGAGGGAGTAAAATGAAGACCTCCTCTCTAGTTCATGATTGTTTTGAAGACTGTCTCTAAAAGTTAGTAGATACATTTATGGTATATCCAGAATGAACTAGACTCCTGTGGAACTGGAGTAGAACTCCTGGACTATAGATTAGTTTGTGCTTTAAGACTGGTGATAAAACTACTAATTATTCTATTGTCAACCCAATATGATTATAAAAACTCTATCTAAACACTTGTTATTGATAAGCCATTTGGATATAAGAAAAATTTTATTAAAATTATCCTTAGAGGGGCTGGTTTATTTAAATGTTTAAGTCTCATTATTTTTCAATGAAAAATTAGAAATTAAAAATTGTAGAAAGATAACTCTTATGACCTTACAACAAAAAAGTTTGATCATTGTTTGAGTAAAACGACAGTTTGAAGCACACTTACAAGGTAGATCTGGAAACCTGATCAACAAATTTTGTTCTAATATCAGCAGGGACTTCCTCTTGTGTTTGAAGTTGCTAGGATACTATCTTAAAGAAATAACTCATTTGATTAACTGCAAATAGAAATTGCTTTTTAGGAAAAGTTCATACATTTATAATAGCCTAGGTGAGGCATAAATCTACACTATCTAAATGTTAAGCATGTGATCCCTATGACCCTCTTGAATATTGGAAGTAAAATCACCATTTTTTTCTTCATAAAATGTATGATAGAGAATGACTCCTAGCTGTATTTCACCATAAAAATGAAAATATTGTTGATAAAGTGATTCTTTCTTTTGCTGTATGCTTGAGTTTAATCACACTCTGAATTTCAACTAAAATGCCAAAAGTAAGACATTGAACAGCAACAACAAAAAAATGTGAAAGTCCAGCAAGTTGTTAAAAAGTTCGTGTCTTTATTGCTGATGGGATTGCAAACTGGTACAACCACTCTGGAAATCAGTGTGGTGGTTCCTCCGGAAATTGGACATAGTTCTACCAGAGGAACCAGCTATACCACTCATAGGCATATACCCAGAAGATGCTCCAACATGTAATAAGGACACATGCTCCACCATGTTCATAGCAGCCTTATTTATAATAGCCAGAAACTGGAAACAACCCAGATGTCCCTCAACAGAGGAATGGATACAGAAACTGTGATACATCTACACAATGGAGTATTACTCAGCTATTAAAAACAATGAATTTATGAAATTCTTAGGGAAATGGATGGATCTGGAGAGTATCATCCTGAGTGAGGTAACACAATCACAAAAGAACACACATGATATGCATTCTCTGATAAGTGGTTATTAGCCCAGAAGTTCAGAATACAGGAAGAACAATCTACAAACCACAAGAAACTTAAGAAGAAGGAAGACCAAAAGGTGGACATTTCATTCCTTCTTAAAAAGGGGAATCAAACACCCACAGAAGGAGTGGCAGAGATTAACTATGGAGCAGAGACTGAAGGAAGGACAAGCCAACCTAAATATAGCTATCTCCTGAGAAGTTCTGACAATACCTGACTAATACAGATATAGAGGCTCACAGCCATCCATTGAACTGAGTACACAGTCCCCAATGAAGGAGTTAGAGAAAGGATCTATGGAGCTGAAGGGTTTGCAGCCCCTTAAGATGAACAACAATATGAACTAACTAGTACCCTCAGAGCTCTCAGGGACCAACCACCAACTAAGGACTATACATGGTGGGACTGATTGTTTTGGCAGCATGTGTATAGTAGAGGATTGCAAAGTTGATCATCAATAGGAGGAGAGGTCTTCAGCCCTGTGAAGGTTCTGTGCCCCAGTGTAGGGGAATGCCAGGGCTAATAAGTGGGAGAGGGTGGGGGTGGCAGGCATGGGGATGGGGGAGGCAACAGTAGTTTGTTCTTGTTTTTGTTTGTTTGTTTGTTTGTTTGTTTTTTGGAGGGGAAACTGGGAAAGGAGAAATTTACATGTAAATAAAGAAAATACCTAATTTAAAAAAAAATTACTTTGAACCACACCTGGAAAAAAAAAGGTCATGTCTTTGCTGGCACATGGTATTCTACTTATTTCTTCTGCCAGCTTCTTAATTATTATACTGTACTTTAGCATTCCATTCCTTACTTTATTCTCCACTATTAAAAACTGTATCAACAAGAGAGGGCATGCACATTTAACACTATTAGTGAAGTCAAGTCACAGGTATGGCAAGTTTTTTCCTAGGTTATTTCGTTTGTCTACTGTTGCCCGCACAGGTTTCCCGCCGGCAGGAACACACAGACACACACAGGATCCTTCTGCAGCAATTGTTTATTACATCTTTAAGAGGGCGACCTCTGACCCCCGAAAAGGCACTGCTTATATATGCCCTGGAGCGGCGTGTTCATTCCGATTGGTTGTTTACTCAGGAGCGTAATATGCCCCGGGATGGGTCATGACTTGGCACGCTCTGGCCCTAGGCACATGCGCAATTTACCTGTCTGCTGGCTATCATCGCTCACCGTAGCTCTCTACAGTCTACAGGGTTATGGTAGCCTGTCTGAATATGAGTATTAAAAGGCAACTCATTATACAATATATTTGTGTTAACTTTATATCATGGGAGAATAAATAGATTTATAGAAGACCAAAGACAAAAACTTAATCAAAATTCCCTTAAATTTACTTACTAGCTGTATTATTACATTTTAGTAGAATTTCAAAAATCTTTCCATTATTCCCAGTTTAGAATATTCTTAGAGAAAGACAATATGCCCAAAGTGTTTCCCTATAAATGCAGTGTTTACATGGGAGAGGTTAGTAGCTGATGGGTAAAAACTGCGGATCTAAAAATCTTACAACTATAGCAAATCTGTGTATACAAACAATAAAATAAAGAATGAAGGTACAAAGATGCAAAGTTGTGAATGCTAGGTCTGATTGTAATTTGGTACAAATTACAAGCTATCAAATGAGAAATTGCCTCCATCAGATTGGCCTATGGGCATATGTCTGTTGCAATTGCTTGATTGTTCTTGAGTTGAGAGTGTCTAGGCCACAGAGCAGTGGCACATCTAGCAGGCAGTCTTGGGTGAGATAAAAATGTAGTTGAACGGGAACCTGGAGCTAGCCATTGAGCCATTATCTGTCCGTAATTTCTGTTTCAGTTCCTTTCTTGAGTTTTCTGCCTGGTTCCCACGACTTGATTTTCTTCAATGATGAACTGCAAATGGTAACTTTAAATACCCCTCACCCCTATCAAGTTGCTCTTGGTCATAACAAAAAGTAAGTAGAACAAGAGCTGAACTTACCGAAGGCTCTTTCTCAGCTGAAGATGCAGGTAAAAAGTAGAAATAGATATAGTTTTCAAGTTATATTTCATTGACTTGAGAGGAGAGAGGGAAAGAAATAGCAAGAGAGTTTGTGAGAAAGGAAGACATGAAACAAAGGTGTTGGCTAGAAGCTCTTTGAACTCTTGATGGTCTGTTTGAGCCAGACAGGAGGACTACTGTAGCTACAGGGTACATGCCTTTGACTAAGGGTTGAGCTACACAGGAGAAATGTTGTATCTGTGAAGGCAAGTTAGTATCAAAGAATTTAATGACTGAATAGAAACTTTTATTTGACTAGAAGTCTAGGTGAAATTTGATGCACAAATGTTATGAAAGTGAAATTGGGATTTTGTATCCTTAAATAGCTATGCCTTTAAGGATTTATTTTTGAGAGGTATTGATTTGCAAGATGTATGGGAAATAGACATTTTTTTAAAGGCATGTGCCACCCCTGCCCTGCTTTTTTTTTAAATTTATTTATTTATTATATATAAGTACACTGTAGCTGTCTTCAGACACCTTAGAAGAGGGCACCAGATCTCATTACAGATGGTTGTGAGCCACCATGTGGTTGCTGGGATTTGAACTCATGACCTTCGAAAGAGCAGTCGGCGCTCTTAACTGCTGAGCCATCTCTTCGGCTAGACATTTTTTTTTTACATTTAAAATTTTAATTTACTTTGAAATTAGCATGCAAAGCAATACATTTCTTTTTTCTTATTTCTTTTTCTTTTTTTTATTAGATATTTTCTTTATTTACATTTCAAATGTTTTCCCTTTTCCTGGCTTCACCTCTGAAAAACTCCTTATTCCCTCCCCATTTCCCTTCTCACCAACCCACCCTTTCCTGCTTCCTGGCCTTGGCATTCTCCTACACTGGGGCATAGTATAGGGGAATGCCAGGAAGAAATACACTTTTTTTAAAAAAAAAAAATTTGGATATTTTCTTTATTTACATTTCAAATGTTATCCCCTTTCCCAGTTTCCCCCGACCCCTGGAAACACCCTATCACATCCTTCCTCCCCCTGCTTCTATGAGATTTCTGAGTTCATGGCCAGCCTGGTCTACAGAGTGAGTTCTAGGACAGCCAGGACTATACAGAGAAACCCTGTCTTGAAAAAACAAACAAACAGACAAAAAAAATGCTATACCAGCTTTATTATAATAGTCCTATATGGAAAACATCCTAGTGTTCCTGTGTTCCTGAAAAGTAGAATAGTTAAATACGTACATTGAATTCATTCATATATATCTTATCCTCATTTATTATTGTTTGGGTATTGTTAAAGGAGCAGTTTTGATTTTTACTCATTGGTATTTGGTTTTCTACTCTTTTTCATTAATTTCTCCTATAATCTTTAGACATTCCTTTCATCTCCATTATTTAGGTTCAATATTTTTTTTTTGTCTAATGTCTTAAGGTGTTAGGTTGAAGTATTGACTACAAATTTTAATTTTTAATTAAAACAGTTACATAATTTTGCTCTTCCCTTCCTGCTCCTCGCTTCCTGCTCCTCGCAGCTCTTCTGTCTTGAAATGCTAAAATGTTCTCCCTTAAGTTGATGGCCTCTCTTTCTTTGACTATTATTATTATATACACAGATATTTTCTTTTAATAAGTGCCCTTAACAATTTTAATTTCTCGTTAAGGAAGTTGTTAGTTTTCACATGCATTTTTATATGTCATAATTTCATTTTAATCATCTTTTAATATTTTTCCTTTTTAAATCTTTATTTGTTATTCAGGAAATTATTTTACTTCCCCACATTTGAGTTTCTTTATGTTTGTCTGATATTGATTTTAAACTTCATTTCTTGCTAATCAGTGAATACACTTTATGATATTTCATTCATTTTATATTTATTGAGAATTGTTTTATGATCTATTCTGTGGTCTATAGTGAAACATATTCTATGTGCATTTTGGAGGAGTGTACAAATATCTGTTTAGTCTAGTTCATTTAAGGCATTGTACATTTTTTATATTTATTAATCTTCTGTCCAGATATTGTCCCCATTATTAAAAGGGATGTAGTGAAATCCATAATTATTTCTCTATTTACCAGTTGTGGCTTTATGTACTAAGGGCTATGTTATTTAGTCTATGAATGATTATAATTCTTCTACCTTCCTGTTAGCTTAACCTATTTGAAATTATAAAAAGTTCCTATTTATTTTTAGTAACACTCTTTTTCTGTCCTAAAGTCTATTTCTGACATTTCTGTAGTCTTTTTTCATTCTTATGTTTGATATTTGCATGATAATTATTTACCCATTTTTGGCTATTCTGTCTTTTTAAATTGCTGAATCCTCATTGCTGTGGATTACATACAGTTGAATCATAATTTTAAGTGTAATCTCTTAATCTCTGCTTTTTGATTAGATTCTTTGATTTTTCTTCACATTTAATACAATGGATATATGTTTGTAGTCTGGTTTATATTTCCATCTTATTTTTTATCTTCTCTATTGCTGATGTCATTTTTGTCCTTCAAATCTCCCTTTATTTTCCTGAGTCTTTGTCACCCAAAAATACAAACAGAAAGTGTTGCACCTGTTCTCAATTTTACCCTGTCAAGCTGATTATGAAATTAGCCAACATAGTACTCTCATGATCCTGATGCTAACCATAGCTGCCAAAATCTGTTTCAAAGCTGAATTCCTTTGTAGAAACAATCATTTTAGTAAAGGTGTTAATGCTAAAAATGTGACTATAGTAAAAGTCCATATAATGGATGTGTTAACAACAGATATTTATTTTCTCACTGTTTTCATTGATCTTGAGTCAAAATGTCTGAAAATACATTTTCCTTAGATTTGTCTCTTTGGTTTATATATAGCTCTTTTCTCTCAATGCTTTTGTGTGACCAGGTCTGGCTCTTTCCTAAATTCCTTTTCTCATATGGGTGGCAGCCATATTAATGTTTTTTTTTAGCTTAATTTTGTTAATTTAAAAATATAAACAGATATCAAGGAATTAAATTTAGAGATTTCACCTTTCGGTGAGATTCAAAATTCAAGCATCCCTCTTGGCCCTTCTTGATACCTAGCTACTTTTGGTCTGTGGTTTGTAGCATGGTTATCCTGTATTTCATGTGGGACCTGGGTCTCTCTGCTGCCAATGCCTGGGGATCCACAACATGTTAGTTAAAAGGAGGCAATGCATAATCGTGAGATATTTTATTATAGAAAAGAGAAAATAGACTGGCCATGACCGTGGAGAGAGAGAGAAAGGAGAAGAGGAGAGGAGAGAAAGAGAGAAGGTAAGAAAAGAAGAGAGCAAGCGAGGAAGAAGGCAAAAGAGAGAGGAGAGGACAAACCATCCCTTATATTTTGAGGTGGGACTATTTGTCTGTGGAGTGGGGCATGCCTGGCTGTGGTCAGATGACTGGGGGTAGGATCCAGCTAGAATTCTGGGAGCTTGGGAAATTGTCTATGGGACAGAATACACATCTCCTGTGGGGGAGGGGAGCTGTGAGAGGTTGTGACTGAAACAGGAGACAGGGAATCATGGCCAAACTCCTTCTGTCCCTTGCAGGCAGAATTGCAGGCAGAATTATTGCCCACTGGGACACCAGAGTTCTAGGCTTACACTTGACAGGTTGCCTGAACAGACTACTGCCCTACATTTCGTGACTAATGTCCACTTATCAGTGAGTACATACCATATATGTTCTTTTGTACCTGGGTTACCTCAATCAGGCTGATATTTTCTAGTTCCATCCATTTGCCTAAAAATTTCATAAATTCATTGTTTTAATAGCTTAGTAGTACTCCATTGTGTAAATGAACCACATTTTCTATATCCATTCCTCTGTTGAGGGACATCTAGGTTCTTTCCAACTTCTGACTATTATAAATAAGGCTGCTATAAATATAGTGTAACATGTATCCTTGTTATAAGTTGGAGCATCTTTTGGGTATATGCCCAGGAATGGTATAGCTGAGTCCTTAGGTAATACTATGTCAAATTTTCTGAGGAGCTGATAGACTGATTTCCAGAGTGATTGTACCAGCTTGCAATCCCACCAACAGTGGAGTAGTGTTCCTCTTTCTCCACATCCTCACCAGCATTACTGTCACATGATTTTTTGATTTTAGCCATTCTGATTGGTGTGAAGTTGAATCTCAGGGTTGTTTTGACTTGCATTTCCCTGAGCACTAAGGATATTGAACATCTTAGAAATATATAGACCATATGAAGCTCAAAAAGAAGGAAGACCAAAGTGTGGATGCTTCAGTCTGTCTTACAAGGGAGAACAAAATACTCACTTGAGCAAATACGGAGATAAAGTGTAGAGCAGAGACTGAAGGAAAGGCCATCCAGAGACTGCCCCACCTGGGGCTCCATCCCATATAGAGAAACCAAATATAGACACTATTGCTGATGCCAAGAAGTACTTGCTTAATAAAGCTGTCTCCTGAGAGGCTCTGTTAGAGTCTGAAAAATACAAATGCAGATCCTTGCAGCTAACCATTGGCCTGAATAAGGGACCCTAATGGAGGAGTTAGGGAAAGGTTTGAAGGAGCTGAAAGGGTCTGCAATACCATAGGAAGAACAGCAATATCAACCAAATAGACCCACACCCCGCAGAGCTCTCAAGGGCTACACTACCAACCAAAGAGTACACATGCATGGACCCATGGCTCCAGCTCCATATGTAACAGAGAATGGCTTTACATGGCATCAGTAGGAGGAGAGGCCATTAATCTTATGCTGGCTTGATGCCCCAGTGTAGGGGAATGCCTGGGTGGTGAGAAAGGAGTGGGGTGGGGCAGCACCCTCATAGAAGTGGGGAAGGGAGGATAAGAGAGGGAGTGTATAGAGGAAAAACTGGGAAAGGTGATAAAATTTGAAATGCAAATAAATAAAATAATAAAAATGAATAACTGTTACGGTGAAAAATAAAAAGGGAGCATATACCATATTTGTCTTTATAGATCTGAGTTACCTCAATCAAGATGACTTTTTCTAGTTGCATCCATTTACCTGCAAATTTCATGATGTAATTGTCTTTAATATCTAAGTATTTCTACATTGTGTCAATGTACCACATTTTCTTTATCCATTCCTCTGTTGAGAGATATCTCAATTAGATACCAATGGTGGATGGAAGGAGTAGACTGGATGGGAGAGGATGTGGGAAAGGGAACAGGAAGAATGAATTGGAAGATGGAGGGAGAGAGTACTGGGAGAAACTGGATTTAGGGGTAAATCTGGGATGAGTTAGAAGCCTAAGACAATGGAAATACCCAGGAATCTATGAGAAATACCGTAGATAAGCTTGCTATCTTCGGTAACCAGGCATGACTATCAATGGAGTCATGATATCAATGGAGTCCCTGTACTCAGGCCAATAGTTTGCTGCAAGGATCCACATTTGTATATTTGGACACTAAAACAAAACATTTGTCTTCAAATTTGTCCTGCCTTTAAAGTGTACAGAGGTAAAAATTGAGCAGAATTTGAAGGAAAGGGCAACCAATGACTGGCTCATGTTAAGATCAATGCCCATATTGGGACTCATGCCATGAGAGGACAGCTACCCCTGACACTGTTAATTATATTCTCCTATTCTTGCACATGGGAGCCTACTATAACTCTCATCAGAGAGACTTCATCCAGCCACTGATGTAGAGACCCACAGCCAAACATTAAGGGGTACTTAGGCAAACCTATGGAAGAGGGAGAGGAGAATTGAAGGAACCAGAAGGGTCAAAGACACTACAAGAAAACCTATAGAATCAACTAACTTGGGGGCCCATAGAGGATCATAGAGACTGAACTGCCAACCAGAGAGCATGAATGGAACAGACCTTGGCCCTCTGTACATGTGAAAGAGTTTTACAGCTGGGTCTTCATGAGGGATTACTAAAGGGGAACACAGGCTGTCTTTGACTACATGTACTGCGTTTGGATTCCTTTCTCATAGAAGATGGTATACCTAGACTTACTACAACTTGATATGCCAAGGCTGGTTAATATCCATGTGAAGCTACCCTTTTCTGAAGAGAAGATGAGAAGGAGAGATAAGAAAGAAGGAGTGTAAAGAGAAGAGGGAGGAGAAGTTAAATAGGAATGTTAAATATGTGGAACTAAAAAATATTATCCTGAGCGGGTAACACAGACCCAAAAAGCCATGCACAGTATATAGTCACTAATAAGTGGATATTAGCCAAGAAGTACAGAATACCTAGGATGCAACCCACAGACTGTAACAAGTTTAACAAGCAGAATGGCCCAAGTGAGGATGCTTCAATCCTTCTTAGAAGAGGGGAAGAAAATAATCACAAGAGACAGAGGGAGATCTCCATGGAAAGCCTCCAGCATTCAGGTCCACAATGTATTGTTATAAACTTCTTAAATTTGCTAAGATGTGTACTTTGGTCTAACATGTAGTCTGCTCTAGAGAACATTAATACAACACAAGTGTGAGAGTAGAAGACATTAATAGGTGTGCTAAATATTAAGAATGTTGATGCCCTTTGGGTTTGCAATAACATAAACGCTACAATTTCTTCAATCATCTTTAGTTTTGATTGAGGTATTTTAGTATACATACTACTGAGAAATAAGTGTTTCCTCCAAGGAAGGGGGACTTTTAGCTTCTTAGATGATTGTTTGACTGATAATAGTTTTTATGTTTTTTTTTTTTTTTTTTTTTTTTTTTTACAAATACTAATTAGTTTTTTTCATTTCAGCTTTGCAGCTTTATTAATAATAGCCAGAAACTTGAAAAGACCTAGGTATCCCTTACCTGAAGAATGGCTAAAAAAAAAAAGAGTACATTTAAACAGTGGAACATTATTCAGTAGTAAAAACAACAGCATCAAAAAATTTGCAGGCAAATGAATGGAACTAGAAATAAAAGCATCCTGAGTGAGGTAACTCTGGCCCAGAAAGGCAAATACAGTAAGTACTCACAAATAGATATCAGCTCTTAAGTAAATGATAATCAAGCTACAATCCACAGACTTGGGTTAGGTAAAAAGGATGCTCTAGTGGGGAAACATGGAGCTCCCTGAGGAGGGGAAATATAATTGATTCGCAGATTGAGTGTGTGTGTGGGTGGGGATTGAATGGGACCGAGAAAGCTTCTAAGTCTCTTTTGATATTAATTGTTGCGGGCTTTGTACAGTACACATGGCATCTTTGGAGCTGTAGTATTCCTGTCATCTCAGAGCTTCTTTTCTTCCTAGTTGGTGTGTTGCTTAGACTTCATGGTAGGCAGACAATAGCTCTAATATATGTGTTTTCTGCTACACATTTAAATTATAGGAAGTAAATAATGATGTTCCTTCAAAAGTACTAGTCAATATTCCCTATTTTCTCTGTATTTGGCTCATGTATTTGGCTCATGTATTTAATTGCAAAACAACAACTGGGTACAGGTATAATGGGATGCTCCAGTTGTCTCTGTCTGACTTACATGACTTCTGAATATCAGTTTTTTTCAGATCCTATAGAGGAAAAAGGAAGAAAGTTTATTGGTCTCCTCAATGAAAACAATCTTGTAACTAAAGCATGGATATTCATGTATGATATTAAAAAATGAAAATAAAACCAGATTTGAGAAAAACAAAACACTTATGTACTGTTAGTATGAATGCAAATTAGAGCAGCCAAAATGGAAATTAGTGTGGAGACTTCTCAAATCCTAAAATGGGAGTTAATATAAGACCCAGCTACTCCACTCCTAAGTATATAACCAAAGCATTTCAAGTACTATTCTGCAGACAGTTGGTCATCCATAGATTTTAATTCTCTGTTCACAGTAGCAAGTGGACAGAATTTAGAAAGAATACCCAACTTTCACAATCATTATCTTAAAAGACTAACATGTGTTGGTTGGAATATTTAGTAATGCAAACATTACTTAAAATCATATTGTTGTATTTTCTTCTACAATTCATGTGTCCATTTGTATCTGGACTATTTAACTTAGGAAACATTATTTCTTTCAGTTCAGCTAAAGACAGATTTTCTGATGTTCTATATCTTTATATGTCTCTTAAACACATGTAGTTCATCATTATTTTTTTTTCTAGGTCAAATGCTATCTTACCTAATCATCTACCATCTTGCAAGTTTATAAGAATTTACATTTTATCTTAATCTATCTTCCTCAGAAATTTACTTTTGATGAGATATTTAGAATGGAGTTTTGCTCTTTTATAAGCTGTGATGACAGATAAATTTTACTATAAAAACTCTTAGTTTATATTTCAATTCACATCTGCATTCATATGGTACCAACTTACATATAGTGTTCAAGCTTGAAGATGTTAATTTAAATTGTATTTTTTTTACCAGCATTCATATTGACTTTTTCTTCTTTTAACTGTGTGCTCTACTGCCTGTTGCATTCAATTTCCTTGATATTTTTCCTCTCTCATTTACATTTTTCTATAGCAAGTGTCTTGATTTTCCCTGTTCTTTCTTTTATTGGAATAGTGGAAATAAGAAGAGTAGAAAGCATTGAGTTTAGGTGCTCACACTGCCTAGCAAGCTCCTTGGTAAAAGTTCTTCTTGTGGAATTAGTTAATTATAAATATTAGTTATGCTTCTAAATCTGTTCTGTTTTTTCATTATGGAGTTCCTTAAACTAATGCCAATAGTTTCAAATTAATGTATTTCATATAAGAAATGTCCACATCTTTCTCGCCTGTGAAAATAATCATTTACATGTGAGACATTTGTAAGACACATGTATCTCAGATGGAAGTTTATAATCTTAACACTGCCATTTCAAAACCGCCCTAAAGTTGGTCATTTGGTACAAATGAAATCTCTGATTTTTTTTAATACACGACTTCTTCCTACCAAATATAGTTTCTCGTTCTTTATCAGGCAAAGGAAACATTACTTAAAGACTATTGCAAAATGTAAGGTTGGGCAAGATAAGTCAAGGCTGCTGCTACTTAAAAAGACAAGTTTAAATTTTTCTGAAGACAAAAAGTGCTAGTTGGAAAGCACCAACCAACACAGACCTGTGAGTCAAAGACCATTGTGTTTTCTAACCTGTTCTAGACAAAGGAAGATTTCAGCTCATATAGGTTTAAGAAAGACATTTTTAAAATTTGGAAAAAAAAACCAACACTACTGAGGTTAGGAACCATAACCTTCACAAAGAGTGGAGAACACACGGAATGTGTTATATTTTTTTTGAGACGAGATCCAAAGACATGATCCTTTCAGGCCCTTGGGAAAGATATGCTTTGCTATAAAAATTTCAAGAAAACTTATAAAAAGATTTGTGTCTCTAAAGTGCAGAGAGAGAATTTAAAATTCTAAGATTTCTAAAGCAAACACTCTCAGAAAAAGATCATAGTTCAGAGTCAGAGTTGGTTTAAAGTTGAATAAAGCTGAAAGTACCATTAAAACCATCTAGTAGCATTATTCACCCAAAGGGCAAATGCATACATCTTTACTTTCCTTATATTTTTTAAGATATCTTTTGTATTTGTATAATGATTTGGCTAGACTTCTATATTCAAGGTAGTATGTATGCTTAACTTTTTGTTATTATAAGAAAGATATTCATTTAAACTACATTTACTGTTGAAAGCATATGATACACTCAGCATGGTAGAAATCCATGCTCTCAGCATGTAGGTGCATGTTCTTCTTACTATGTACATATTTTAGGCTTACCTATGCCTCTTGAGTTCACACAACATTTTCGTAGTTACTGTATCTCGTTCTCTTTTCAACACAACTTCAAGATAATTCTATCTTAAGTGTTCCCATGGGCACCTCTCCTAAAAATGTGACTTCATTGGAGAATTAGAATTTTCTGTTTAAATGTATAATTTACTAATACTGCCTTGGAGTCCATGGATGCCTCGATGTTAAATTAGGTAAATTATTATTTTAAGAATCTTTTTAAAGTACCAACACTGTAGGATGTCTGTTAGTTTAATATTTATTCAAAAGAATACATGGTGATTATATTCCTCAGTTGCAATAGTATGGCAGTTACAGGTAGATAGATACATGCTCGTCTTGTTGACATGTTAGTGTTAATAGTTATCAATAGCTAATGTTCATTTTAAATTCTTTAGAAAATTCTGAGCAGTGTGCAATTGAAGGAAGTAGAGACAATAGGAGAAGGGATAATGGTTATTCCAAAATTTTGATTAGATCCTACATTTAGATCCTTTACTATAATATGTTTAAGGGTTAATGATGATGTCATTAATCAAACTGTTAGCAGACTGTAAGCAACTTTAATACTCTACGACTCTTACCTATTTTTTCCAAGATAAATGCAAGTTCTCTGAGTGTTAGTAATTGAACATACATGGCTAAAATAATAATTTCAAATGTATAACAAATACTTGGAAAGCATCACATGCACACAAGCATACATATAATTCAAATATTAGACAGTAGACTGTAAATAACTATACCTTCTTTTCTTAATTACCCTTTACAGTGACCAAAACATAATAGTAACTAGATATTACTTTTGATGAACAAATTAATATAGTGTTAATATGCACACATAGCTGCATACACATATACTCATTAGTAAGTTGTCTATCAGGTAATATTGTGTTGGCTTAATTTCATATGTTTAACATGCATAAAGTAGTGAAATTTCATTTTAATAACAAATCACAAGTTAAACCTGCTTCTTCAAATACCTTCAGGCTGGAATTGAGAGCTTTTTAGCAGAATTTTTAATATAGCCTACATGAGGATGATTAAATGAAAAATTTATGATATCTGGACTTACGGGATTGCATAAATATGAACTCAGTGACCAGAACAGAAAATGTATTTTTCTTTTTTCTTTTTCCTCTACTGTTGAATATTGAGGCTGCCATAATTCAGGTTTAAGTAGCTTCTTCATTCAGATTGTTACTAAATGTAATCTTTTTTTTACTGATCTTGATCCTCAAAGCCTATCCAGTGTGTGTGTGTCTTTATGTGTGTCTGTGTCTTTGTGTTAGCTATATTATAAAGAAAGACAGACAGACAGACAGACAGATATATAGGTAGATAGATAATGGTAGAATATGCATTTCTATATATGAATAAGAAAAATAAGAGAGTTGTCTGAAGTTTTGAAGACTAGCTAAAGTTCTGGCTTTGCTGTTGGAAGGGAATTTTTATATTTTGTTCTCTGTTTCTGAAAAGCCTTACATGGTTGACAATTTTAAAAGTGCTGTTCCTCTTCCATGTCCTATGCACCAAAGATGATAGCTTCAGAAAAAAAAAAAAAACATAGTCTTTATCATTAGAATACCTTTAGTCTAATTCTATACTTTCAAAGAAAACATTAAGTATGTATAAGAAACCCAGTGCAGTAAAAACTCTAAAATATATGAGGGCAATACTAATGAATTCTCCACATAATGGGGCAGAAGAAGTTCCAACAGGACATCTCTTGTCACAAAAAAACAAAAACAAAAACAAAAAACAAAACAAAACAAAAAAAAAAAAAACTGTCAGTACTGGAACTGGGTATCATTTAATTGAGTTGTTGGCCAAAAGGAACCCATGGAAATTCCAAAAAACCCAAGGTTGATGCTGAGACAACAGGTTGCTCTCCACAAACTGACAGGAAACTCCAATTGCTGAAGAAAACACCCACATAATCACTTAAATGTGGAGAGATAAAGCTGGTCTTTACATAGAACTTTCACCCCTTCATTCTAGTGGTTTTGGTTTGGGATAGTACTATTGTGGACTATCAAATGAGAAATGTAAACAAAAACTAACCCACAAATTCTTTGTTTTAAAATTCTGTTCTGCCTACAAAATATGTTACAGCAATGGTGAGAGAAATCTTGTGGGAGTAACCAACCAAGGTCTGACATGACTTAAGCCCCCTTGCATGAGATGAAACCCATACTGGATGCTGCCTCAGTAGCTAGATAGCCCAAGACATAAAGGTTCTTACAAAAGATTAGTGATAAAATGATGCTTGATGATATTCTGCTATACTCGTAGATCAGAGCCTTATTCAGCCATCATCAAAGAAGGTTCCTCCTGAAGTAGATGGGAACAAACCCAGAGACATACAGGCACACAAGCAGACATTAAGGAGAAGGGGGGGGCGAGACTGTTCTAAATGAGTTATTTCAACCAAATCCTTCCTTTCAGAACTCAGGGAACTCCATGGAAGAGGAGACGAAAGAATGTAAAAGCCAGAGGGAAGAAAAGGACAACAGGAGAACAAGTCCCTAAGTCAGTGAGCAAAGCTCAAATAAATTCAGAATCTGAAGCAGGAATCACCACGTCTTCTAAAAATATATTATATCATTTAGTTTACTATCTTTTATGGAACTTTTAAGTGTGTGAATGACTGGGTTTCTGGGTTTTGTGCTTTCTCTTAGGCTCCTTTATTTTTCTGTTGGTTTACCTTGTCCAACTTCAATAAGATATTTTTGTTTTATCTCACATTTTATTTTCTTATGTTAGGTTGTTTTCTCTTAGAAGCCTGTTCTTTTCTAGTGAGAGACAGAAAAGGAGAGGATCTTGATGGAAGGAAAGGTGAGGAAGAACTGTCAGGAAGAGGTTAGCTCTGTAATCAGGATATTGTATATGAAAATAAAATGAATTTTCAGATATATGTGAAATGTATAAACATATAAATATACAAATATGTATATGTATATATAAGTGTGTATATATGTTTTTGGAACACACACACACAGACACACAGACAGACACACACACACACACACACACACACACATATATATATGCAGAAAAACTCCCTAACTTTCATTGTTGTCAAGTCAATAAAAATCTGTACATCACACTACTTGATCTGATTTTTATGTAACTAACAATTCTCGCTTGTAGCTAGGTCACTATGTATCAAAGAAATAGGAATATAACTGCAGAAGATATTATAGTAAAATGATAAGTTGGATGTGGATGGCTGAGCATAGCTCAGAATTTTCTTCAGACTTTGCCTTCATAATAACAAATAACATCATTGGTACTTAGCAGAACACACTGCGGTTGACTCTCCTTTAAGAAATAAAGTTCAAATAAATACTTCAAGAGTTTGATAAGACATATGAAAACATCGATAGCATTTTATTTCTTTGTGATATTATTATTATTATGTCTTTTGTCTCTTCTAAAAGAGAATGTTGCTTTATTTTAAGAAAGGGAATACTATGCCAAATTTGCATGCAATAAATTGTGTGTGTGTGTGTGTGTGTGTGTGTGTGTATGAGAGAGAAAGAGAGAGAGAGAGAGAGAGAGAGAGAGAGAGAGAGAGAGAGAGAGAGAATAGATTCAGACATAGAGAAAAACAATTTGAAGAGAAAAGATTAGTAGATCTGAGCTTACCTAATTACTTTAAAGGATATTTTTCGGTTCTGCTTGATGATACACCTGGATTCAATCTATATCTATTATGTTCCCTACTGAATATCAATAATTCTGTGTTAAGAACATAATATTTGATCAGCAAATACTAAATTTTAAGATTATCTTGATTAAATTCTTTATTTTTAGACACATAAAGATACTTTGTTAGTGTGAAGGTATGAAAAGTATGGTTAGCAGATAAAATCCAAAATACCAAGAAACTATAGAGTTCATATTTCCCTAGTATCATAGATTACCAGTATCACATAATAGTTAGACATATCTTACATAATTATTTATTCTATCTATAACTCAAATTTAATGAGAAATCTTATATTTTTTATTAGATATTTACTTTATTTACATTTCAAATGATATTTCTTCTCCTGGTTACCCCTCTGAAAACAAAAACAAAAACAAAAACAAAAACAAAAAACAAACCCTATTCCCTCCCCTTCCCCCTGCTCACAAACCCACCCTCTCCCACTTCCTTGCCCTGGTATTCCCTTATACTGAGGCATAAACCTTCACAGTACCAAGGGCCTCTCCTCCTATTGATGACCAACTAGGCCATCCTCTGCTATATGTATGCTGCTGGAGCAATGAATCCACCATGTGTACTCTTTGGTAGATGGTTTAGTCCCTGGGAGCTCTGAGGGTACTAGTTAGATCATATTGTTGTTCATCCTAAGGAGCTGCAAACCTTTCAGCTCCTTGGGTCCTTTCTCTAGTTCCTTCATTGGGGACCCTGTACTCAGTCCAATGGATGGCTATGAGTCTCTACTTCTGTATTAGTCAGACACTGTCAGAAGCTCTCAGGAGACAGCTATGTCAGACTCCAGTCAGCCAGAACTTGCTGACATCCACAATAGTGTCTGGGTTTGATGACTGAATATGGAAAGAATTCCCAGATAGAGCAGTCTCTGGGTTGTCCTTCTTTCAGTCTCTGCTTCATAGTTTGTCTATGTAACTATGGGTATTTTGTTCCCCTTTCTAAGAAGGAATGAAGTATCCACATTTTGGTCTTCCTTTTCTTGAGTTTCTTGTGATTTGTGGATTGTATTTTGGGTATTATCCACTTATCAGAGAGTATATGCCATTTGTGTTCTTTTGTGATTGGATTATCTCACTCAGGATGATATTCTCCAGATCCATCCATATCCCTAAGATTTTCATAAATTCATTATTTTTAATAGTTGAGTAGTACTCTATTGTGTAGATGTACCACATTTTCTATATCAATTCCTCTGTTGAGGGACATGTGGATTGTTTCTAGTTTCTGGATATTAAAAATAAGGTTGCTATGAACATAGTGGAGCATGTGTCCTTATTACATGTTGGAGCATCTTCTGGGTATATGCCCAGGAGTGGTATAGCTGTGTCCTCACGTAGTACTATGTCCAAATTTCTGAGGAGCAACAAAACTGATTTCCAGACTGGTTTTACCAGCTTGCAATTCCACCAGCAATGAAGGAGTGTTCCTCTTTCTCTACCTTGCCAGCATATGCTGGCACCTGAGTTTTTGATCTGAGCCATTCTGACTGGTATGAGGTAGAATCTCAGAGTTGTTTTAATTTGCATTTCCCTGATGACTAAGGATGTTGAACATTTGTTTAGGTGCTTCTCAGCCATTCCATATTCCTCAGTTGAGAATTCTTTGTTAGCTCTATACCCCATTTTTAAATAGGTTGATTTGATTCTCTGGAGTCTAACTTCTTGAGTTCTTTGTATATATTGAATATTAGCTCTCTATCAGATATAAGATTGGTAAAGATCTTTTCCCAATCTGTTGGTTGTCATTTTGTCCTATTAACAGTGTCATTTACCTTACAGAAGCGTTGTAATTTTATGAGGTCCCACTTGTCAATTCTTGATCTTAGAGCATGAGCTATGGCTGTTCTTTTCAGGAAATTTTCCCCTGTGCCCATTTGCTCCAGGCTCGTCCTCATTTTCTTTTCTATTAGTTTGAGTGTATCTGGTTTTATGTGGAGGTCCTTGATCCACTTGGACTTGAGCTTTGAACAAGGAGATAGGAGTAGATCAATTTGCATTCTTCTACATGCTAACCACTAGTTGAGCAAGCACCATTTGTTGAAAAATGCTGTCTTTTATCCAGTGGACGGTTTTAGCTCCTTTGTCAAAGTTCAAATGACCATAGATGCCATGCCTACTCGCCTACTTTAGTTGTGTCTGCATGACAGTTCTAAAAAACCTGATCATAGACCTGAGGTGTAAGCTTCATGGAAAGCCAGTCTCCTGGGTATTCAATCAGTCGTGGCATTCCCTAACTCAGAGGTAGCCCAGATATGTCCTTGCAAACTCTCGTGCTAGGTGCCCACCAAGATATGATTTATTAACAACTAGACAAAATTGGACATTGCTCTCTGACCTTTACCAATGTTCCAACATCTTAGTCAAACCCTGGCTTGGAATTTCATAAAGAATGTTACCCATCCAGGCTAATTGCCTTTAGCATTGTGGGTAGGACATTGAAGCTTAGAGAATAGGAGACTTATCCCAGGGAAGGTCAAGTAGAATCCTCATTCTCAGTCACATATTGTAGCTGAACCACTCCTAGAAAGTAGCAAGAAAGAGACAAGTCTCTACAAGCCTAGAAGATTAGCATAGTGGGTGTTTTACTAAGGATGGGCTGGACTTTGAGTCGAGTGTGTGTGTGAGAGACAGTGTGCAGCAGTCAGCATTCTAGATTCGAGATTCGAGATTTCAGCCTCTACCTTCCTGGCTGGCGCACCCGCAGCCCACCCAGGACTCTGGCTGGGCTGCATGGGTCTGAGCATGCTTGGAGCCCAGGGGTGTTGCACCAGTCCTGAGGAGATGGCTGCTGTTTTAGACCCAATGCTTTCTAGATGGCCTCAGATGTACTCAACTGCTGAGCTGCCAGATTTATCATTTCTCTTTTGCAATGACTGTAAAAGCCTCATGCAATTTTTGAGAAATACATTCAAATACCACATATTTTGTGTCGTTTCTGTCTGTCACGTGCCAAATCCCTTGCCCACCTGGCCAAAACTTTCATCACCCCGTGGAATGAGGGGTCCCCTGCAAGAAACCCAGTCCGCGGCACATAGGTGTGAGGGTTTATTTCTGGATCTTCAGTTCTATTCCATTGATCCACCTGCCTGTCACTGAATCAATACCATGCAGTTTTTATCACAATTGCTCTGTAGTACAGCTTATTTTTTTGTTGTTGTTGAGAATAGTTTTTTCCGCTATCGTAGTTTTTTTGGTATTCAGGATTAATTTGCAAGTTGTGCTTTCCAAGTCTGTGAAGAATTGAGTTGGAATTTTAATAGGGATTGCATTGAATCTGTAGATTGCTTTTGGCAAGATGGACATTTTTACTGTATTAATCCTGGGAATGCATGAGCATGGGAGATCTTTCCATCTTCTGAGATCTTCTTTGATTTCCTTCTCCAGAGACTTGAAGTTCTTGTCAAACAGCTCTTTTACTTGCTTATTTAGAGTCACACCAAGGTATTTTATATTATTTATGACTATTGTGAAGGATGTTGTTTTCCTAATTTCTTTCTCAGCCTGTTTATTCTTTGTGTAGAAGAATGCCCCTGATTTGCTTGAGTTAATTTTATATCCAGCTACTTTGCTCAAGGTGTTTATCAGGTTTAAAAGTTCTCTGGTCGAATTTTTGGGGTCAATTAAGTATATCATCATATCATCAGCCAATAGTGATACTGTGACTTCTTCCTTTCTAATTTGTTCCCCTTTGATCTCCTTTTGTTGTCTATTTGTTCTGGGTAGGACTTCAAGTACAATATTGAATAGGTACGGAGAAAGTGTGCAGCATTGCCTAGTCCCTGATTTTAGTGAGATTGCTTCAAGTTTCTCTCCATTTAGTGTGATGTTGGCTACTGGTTTGCTGTATATTGCTTTTCTATGTTTAGTTATAGGCCTTGAATTTCTGATCTTTCCAAGACTATTTTTGTGGAGGGGTGCTGGATTTTGTCAAATGCTTTCTCAGCATCCAATGAGATGATCATATGATTTTTTTTCTTTGAGTTTGTTTATGTAGTGAATTATATTGATGGAATTCCGTATATTGAACAATTTCAGCATCCCTGGGATGAAGCCTACTTGATCATGATGGATGCTTGTTTTGATATGTTTTTGTATTCATTTTGCAAGAATTTTATTGAGTATTTTTGCATCTATATTTATAAGGGAAATTGTTCTGAAGTTTTCTTTCTTTGTTAGGTCTTTGTGTGGTTTAGGTATCAGAGTAATTGTAGCTTCATAGAATGAATTGAGTAGTGTTACCTCCTCCTTCCCCTCAGCCATCCGACTTCTGGCAGTCTCTGCTTGGAGGCTACCACCTGGGGAGCTAAGACAAATGCTTTCTGCAGACTGTCAGTTCAGTCTTTGAAGAAGCCTCCTGAGCATGCCTACCACCTGAGTATGGCTACTGCCTGAAGATATTCCGAACCTGGGGACTTTGGCACCTGAACCTTTTTTGCAATGTTTATGTTATGCAAATATCATGTAATCTAGAGATTTGGTTTCGGTTTCTCCTGGGACTATAAAAACCCTGGCTTATCTAAGTAAAGTGAAGTCTTGATTGGGATATTTCAACTTGACTTCCTGATTTCTCTTTGCATTTTGAATCCTCTATTTGAGGCCCTTTGTTCCCTCTTCTGAGAGAATCCAGTTTGTGAAACTGCAGGCAATTTCAGGTAGAATACCTTCTGTTTCTATTTTGAGGAATAGTTTGAGGAGTATTGGTATTAGGTCTTCTTTGAAGGTCTGATAGAACTCTGCACTAAACCTATCTTGTCCTGGGCTTTTTTTAGTTGGGAGGCTATTAATGATTCTTTCTATTTTGTTAGTGGATATGGGACTGTTTAGATCATTTATCTGATCTTAATTTAACTTTGGTACCTGGTATCTGTCTAGAAAGTTATCCTTTTCATCCATGTTTTCCAGTTTTATTGAGTATAGGTTTTTTTTT
>JADRCD010174943.1:0-34144 GCA_019843815.1 Montemys delectorum | reverse complement strand
TGTGTGAATTTGGTTTTGTCATGGAATACTTTGGTTTCTCCACCTATGGTGATTGAGAGTTTTGCTGGGTATAGTAGTCTAGGCTGGCATTTGTGTTCTCTTAGGGTCTGCATGACATCTGCCCAGGATCTTCTAGCTTTCATAGTCTCTGGTGAGAAGCCTCATTTAATTCTGATAGGCCTGCCTTTATATGTTACTAGACCTTTTTCCCTTACTGCTTTTAAAATTCTTTCTTTGTTTTGTGCATTTGGTATTTTGACTATTATGTGGCGGGAGGAATTTCTTTTCTGGTCCAGTCTATTTGGAGTTCTATAGGCTTCTTGTATGTTCATGGGCAACTCTTTCTTTAGGTTAGGGAAGTTTACTTCTATAATTTTGTTGAAGATATTTACTGACCCTTTAAGTTGGAGGTCTTCACTCTCTTCTATAGCTATTATCCTTAGGTTTAGTCTTTTCATTGTGTCCTGGATTTCCTGGATGTTTTGGTTGAGGGTCTTTTTCCATTTTGCATTTTCTTTGATTGTTCTGTCAATGTTGTCCATGTTATCTTCTGCCCCTGAGATTCTCTCTTCTATCTCTTGTATTCTGTTGGTGATGCTTGCATCTATGTTTCCTGACTTTTTTCCTAAGATTTCTAACTCCAGGGTTGTCTCCTTTTGTGATTTCTTTATTGTTTCTTCTTCCATTTTTAGGTCCTGAATGGTTTTACTCAGTTCCTTCACCTGTTTGTTTGTGTTTTCCTGTAATTCCTTAAGGGATTTTTGGGTTTGCTCTTTAAGGGCTTCTATTTGTTTACTTGTGATCTCCTGTAATTCTTTATGGGATTTTTTTTTGTTTCCTCTTTAAGGGCTTGTACCTCTTTATCTGTTTTCTCCTGTATTTCTTTAAGGGAGTTATTCATGTCCTTCTTAAGTTCCTCTATCAGCATTGTGAGATGTGTCTTTAGATCCGAATCTTGTTTTTCTGGTGTTTTGGGATATCCAGGGCTTGCTGAGGTGGAAGTACTAGGTTCTGGTGAAGCCAAGCAGTCTTGGTTTCTGTTAGTAGGATTCTTGCATTTGCCTTTTGCCATCTCTTGATCTCTGGTGTTAGAAGTTCTTGGTTTCTTAGAGCTTGACCTTTCCTTGCTGCCCTGCAACTCCTCTTCCACTCCTGAGGTCTTTGCCTCCCAGCTGGTCTTGCATGAGTCCTTGGGCTGAAGTCCTCCCTGGAGGGAAGCTCTCCCCTAGCAGGCAGGGGGCAGAGATGGTTGCTGATCCAGCTCTGTCACTAGGAAGCTGACAGGCTCCTGTCCCTGCAGTCCTGCGGCTCCCCTGCACTTCCTGAGGCCTATGCCTCCTGGCTGGTCCCGCCTGATTCCTGGGGCTGAAGCCTGCCCTGAGTCCTTGGGCTGAAATCCACCCTGGAGGGAAGCTCTCCAAGCTATGCACTTTAAAATAAAAATAGAAAGAGTGCTTTGTTCTAGGGAACAGAGTAATGGCATTGAGTAAGAAGAAACAGCATATTAACAACCAAGTGTTGTTAGTGGTATCTTTATTGATATAACTGTTTTGTGGCTCTGCACACATTTATGTAATTGATCTTTGAAGTTGTGGATTTGTGACAAGTAGGGGTATCTCAACTTGTGCCATTCTGTAGTTTAAAACACATACTGAAAGTATTTAATATTCCAGTTGAAACAGTGGTAAAAGTCATTCCTTGTACACAGACATCGATCAGTTTGGCACTATTGTCTCTGCTATGTGTATGCTTATTCTATAGACCAGTGTGTTTGAGATCACATTAAGGCTGAGGTTCACCCAAACATCATAAAACCAAGGATTTTCAGTAAACATATGTAGCTTGACTCATATTTTTCCTTGTCTATTGACTACACACTCAAGGAAGAATCAACAAACTGAAAGTCATATGTAAGCTCTGGGAGATTTACTAGATAGAGCGTGGTTTAAAGGAAAATAAGCATGGCCGTGATACATACACAAGGAGCTTGGCTGTAAACACACCTGCTCCCAAGAATTATATTGGCTATACATATTTGGTTTTGAATTTTAAGTTTAATGAGGCAACTAGTAAGAAATTTGGTCATGAATTTGAAAGAAACAGCAAGTGACCTTTAGAATGAACTAGAAAGAACACTGCCTTAAGAGAGCAACAGGACAGTCGATGAAATGAATTGTAAATGTGAGCACCCACATTGGCTGAGAAATTACAATTGATGACACATTTGTTGATAGTTTTTTTTCTTACAATAGAAAGATAGGGCTAAGAGTTGTAGCTCAGAGACAGTAGAAATGCTTAAATGCTTACCTTGCAAAGGTCCCTAAGTTCTAAGTCTTTAGAACCCCAAATTAATACAAATAAAATTATAAAATTGTATATAACTATGCATTCTGAAACTACTGGTTTCAATATGATAGGTCTTACTTTGACTTAAAACCCTGAGTTTCCTTAGAGCAGATACCAGACTGGGTGGCTCATTTCTTGCTCTTCAGACAAAAGGCCCTCATTCACCACCTGCTGTGAATGAGGAGAGAGTTCCAGGATCATCCATAAGTTCCCTAGCTTTTTCATTGCTAAATCCTTCAGCTCAAGAATCTTGTCCATAGTGACAAGTGTCAAAGAAAACTTACACTAAGAAATTAGAGTATTCAAGATTATTATGATAATAGGCAGAATCAATGCAATGAGAGAGAGAATGAAAGCTCAGCCCAAACCTTATAAAAATGAATTAGAAGAGGCCTTCAGCTCTAGTACCAAGTATGCCTAGTGAGTAATGCTAGAGAAGGGACAGGAAGAAGTTGATCAATACTATAATGCCATCTATATTTAGTGAAGAGTTCTGATCAAAGTCAAGGTCAGAATCAAGGCACTGAGACACTACGTGAATATATTCATGCTCATTATGTTTAAGATGACAACATTCTCTAAGTAAGGCATTTTTAGATAACAAAGCTGAAAGGAAACTTGGTGAAATTTTACACCTCAATGAATTGGGAAAGTATTAATAGTTATAAGCCTTCTAAGTGCAGAATTCTAAGAGAGGCTCAAATTCTACAGGGAAGATAAAACATAGCTGCTTATCAGCCAGTGGTGCTAAGAATAATGTGAAAATGATCTTGGCCATGATCTCAGTATACCTGACCCCTGCCAGAACCTAGGACACCTATTAAGGACCATATCAGTCTGGTTTTACTCTAGGGCACTGGCCTATTTATATAAAGAAACACACAAACAATAATTGAAGGGAACAGAATGCTATGAATGAAATGACATCATGATATAATTCGTGCCTTGATGACCTTGGGCCTTATGTGATGAGTGGGTATTGAGATTTGGAGAGTTTCTGAGGGCTCCCAAAATGAGATCACTGTCTTCATATAAAGATAGAGACCCATGGCTCCAGCTGCATATGTAGCAGATGATTGCCTTACCTGTTATCAATAAGAGGGAAGGCCCTTGGTCCTGTGGAGGCTTGATGTCCTAGAGTAAGGGAATATGAATGAGGGCAGTGAGGCAGGAGTAGTTGGGTGGATGAGCTCCCTCATAGAAGCAGAGACAAGGGAATGAGATAGGAGGGCATTGCAGAGGGGAAATCAGGAAGGGTAATAACAGTTGAAATGTTATTAAAGAAAATAACCATAAAAAAGACCTATGAAGAAATATTTAAAAAGGAAGATAGAGACTCTTTTCCTTCACATAATGATGCAAAAGTGCCATCAGCAAACTAAGACATGAGGCATCATCAAAATCTGGGCTTAATGGCTTTGGACAATATTTTCGACTTCTAATTCTTACCACCAGTACAGCAAGTAAATTAAAATCTGTTTGTAGTTTGTCATAGTATTTTCAATTATGATCCTACCAGAAGCAAGTATGAAAATAAGATTGGACTATATTTGGTTCACCCAGATGTTTCTATGGATAACTAGTAGAAACATGGAGACAAAGAGCAGAGAATGCAAGGTGGCAAGTCTCTAAGTTATTAAGAAGTCATCGTTGTAAGTAGAAATTGATCCCGCTGGGAACATCTTGGTACCAGTAGAAATTGTAATATGAGAGATGTTGAGACCAATCCATGTCAATCATTTTTGAGGGAATGCCTGCAGAATATTAATTCAGACCTCACAAGCTTATGTGTAGAAACCTGTGATGGCAAGAGGTTTGACCTCAGCAAGGGAAAGTTCCCGTAAATGGATTATCTTCTTTATAACAACAAATATCTACCACGATTTCTAGGTCATTGTTTCTTATAGAAAGAGTCTACTTATAAGTCCTCTCATCATCATTTACCATCTGTCTTAGTCAGGGTTTCTATTCTTGCACAAACATCATGACCATGAAGCAAGTTGGGAGGAAAGGGTTTATTTAGCTTATTTTTATATGGCTATTGATTACCAGAGGAAGTCAGGACTGGAACTCAAGCAGGTCAGGAAGCAGGAGCTGATGTAGAGGCCATGGAGAGATGTTCCTTGCTGGCTTGCTTTTTCTTGGCTTGCTCAGCCTGCTCTCTTATAGAACCCAAGACTTCCAGCCCAGGGATGGCACTACCCCTTTGATCACTAATTGAGAAAATGCCCCACAGCTGGATCTCATGGAGGCACTTTACCAACTGAAGCTCTTTTCTCTGTGATAACTGCAGCCTGTGTCAAGTTGACACACAAAACTAGCCAGTACAATAGACCTCTTGTCAACTTGACACACAAACACATCACTATTAAGCCTCAATTCTTATGTTTTTATTTATCCCCAAGATTTAAAGTCTCACAGTCTTTATATATTAAAAGTTCAATCAATTTAAAATGTCTAATATCTTTTAAAATTTAAAGTCTCTTAACTGTGGGCTCTACTAAAATACATTTTTCAAGAGGGAAAAATATCAGGGCACAGTCACAATCAAAAGCAAAATCAACTGGGATCCAACTCACTATTTTCTGGGCTCTTCTAAGGGCTTGAGTCACCTCTCCAGCTCTGTCCTTTGTAGCACACATCTTGTTTTCTGGGCTCTAGATGCTGGTATTTTACTGCTGCTGCTGTTTTTGGTGTCATTGCATGGTACTGGCATCACTAAAACACTGTCATCCGCTGTAACTAGGCTTTGCCAATAGCCTCTCATAGGCTCTCTTTATGGTGCCAGGACTCAATTCTTTTGCATGACCCCTTCAATCCTGGGCCATCAATTGTAACTGAGGCTGCACCTTCACCAATGGCCTTCTATGGCCTCTCACTGTGCTAAGCCTCAGCTGCTCTTTAAGACCCCTTCGTGCTGTCAAAACCAGTATCACCTGGGTGACTCTTACACATTACCAAGTCCTGCTGCAGCACAAAGTACAACCTTGGCTATCTCTGGAACACAACCTCTTTGTGCTCTCAGAAAACACTCCCCAGAAGATGTTACCTCAATGATGCTGGTCTCTTCTTAATCACCGCTAATTTCTTAGCTCTAGCTAACCAGCATCAATAGTCCCAGGAATGCAAAGTTCTCTCTTTAGTAGTTCTGGTATCTTGTTAATTACAGCTGATACTTCAGCCCCAGCTAATCAGAACCACAGAATCTTTACAATTAAAATAACATGGCCCTGATAAGAGTCTTTAATCTTCTCTCTGAAATTTTACAAGCCAGGCCTCCATCTCTGCACTGTTTTCAACATGGTCTTCTAAGCTCCTACAGAACATCCCACAGAGTTTTTAACAGTCAGTGGCTGCTCTTTTAGCTCAAAGTTCCAAAGTCTTTCTACAGTCTTCTCCAAAACATGGTCAGGTTGTCACAGGAATACCCCACTCCTGGTACCAATTTGTCTTAGTCAGGGTTTCTATTCCTGCACAAACATCATGACCATGAAGTAAGTATTTAGCTTACTTTTACATGGCTTTTGATTACCAGAGGAAGTCAGGACTGGAACTCAAGCAGGTCAGGAAGCAGGAGCTGATGCAGAGGCCATGGAGAGATGTTCCTTGCTGGCTTGCTTTCTCCTGGCTTGCTCAGCCTGCTTTCTTATAGAACCCAAGACTTTCAGCCCAGAGATGGCACTACCCCTTTGATCACTAATTGAGAAAATGCCCCACAGCTGGATCTCATGGAGGCACTTTACCAACTGAACCTCCTTTCTCTGTGATAACTGCAGCCTGTGTCAAGTTGACACAGAAAACTAGCCAGTACACCATCCTTTGCAGTAGGTTATTTTTTATTACTATTTCCAAACAACTAACACTATTTCAGCATGCTGTGGCACAGTACTTAGGAATAACATAATTATTATAGAAACATAGAGTAAAGCAGGTTGGAAAATAAAAATGCTGCCTCTTGGAAGGGTTTCAAGTTCTACATCAGCAGAGCAGAAAGATGTTGCCTAGTCACACTGAACGCATGCCCAGCAGAAATTAACACACAGTCCAGATGCTGAGAGAAGCTTCTGTTGAGCCTGTTGGATATAGGTAAGTCAAAAAACTCATAGTTTATTGGAACAGTTGTTAAATGACACAGAAATTTTTTGATAGAGGAAATGGTTTCCCTTAGAATTAGGTGCATAGTCCTCACAATTACATTACCCACACCATCAGAGACAGACTGCACCTGGGAAACTTATTCATTTGACTTCAGTATTCAAGTAAAACACATTTCTCAACTCAGTAATAGTATTTGGTGGGATAATGAAATTTTGGTATCAGCTGTTAGACTGAACAAACTGACCTCTACAGGGCCCATATTTCTTTACACCTGTGGTTGAAATCATATAACATAAAAGAAAATAAAGCAGCATGGTTGTTATTTGTCCTTAGAGCATCATTAAACTCCTCTGAACAGTGTTAGGAAACTGTATTACTCCCTGCACTTCTTAGAAGTTAACATTTAGAGAATAACAACCACTGGTGTTAGCTGTGACATTCTAGCATTTTGAATAGTTCTATGCTTCTGCTTAAGTTAAATGATTAAAACCAAAATATCCCAACTAAAGCATTGTGTAGGACCCAAAGGAAGACTCCCTGGGTTATTCAAATGCAGGATGTTGAATTACAACTTCCCTCAATCTGTGATGGATTCTCCTTTCATTGACCAAACAGCTATTTATTCATGTCAAGGTAAGTAAATAAAATGTCCTTGTCTTTCTCCCTTGTTACAAACACAGTATATCATCCTGAGAGATGCAGGGCTGGCATTAAATAACTTCTAGTCCATTTTCAGTGCTTCTAGATGGGCTATGATGCAATATTTGGTATTTCTGAAGTTAAATCACCTGGCTTTTATTTCTCAGAACCACTGCTATCCCTGCTCCTCTGTATAGGCTGTTGCGATTTCCTACTCAGATTTCTTCCTGGTACTCTCCTAGCTGCCAATTTCACTTCATCCTGTTTTTCAGATTCATCATGGCTTTGCTCTTAGCATCTGAATGACTACTCTCTAGCCTGTATAATGCTCCCCCAGACATTGTTTATACACCTTTGCTCCTCTACTGTTCCTGAGGAATGTGTACAGTGGCATTAATTATGCTGAGTTGGAAGTATTACCACATGAATGGAAAAGCTAGACAGCTAGTCTGCAGGGCTTATCAAAACTCCAGAATTTTCAAGAAGCTTAAATGGTTCCTAAACACAGAGAAAGGATAGGATACGATAAATCCCCAAGAATACCTCTAGGTGTGGCAAGATATTTACAGAACTCATTGAATATGGAAAAGACAATCTGGTTCTACATAGAGCCTTCAACCCTATTTGCTACCCTCTTTGGTACAGATCTGCTCACTAAAAAATGGAGAAATGTAAACACCTACTTAGTTACAAACTCTTTTATGTACAGTGGTGTCCTGCCCTCAAGATATGCTAGGGCAATGATGACATGAAATTTGTTGGAGTAACCAACCATTATCTGATTTGGCTTCAGTCCTATTACTCCTCATGTAACCCATACTGACACTGCTTGGATAGTGAAGAATTTGAGACTAAATAGGCCAGTGCCCTAGAGTAAAACTAGTTATTACTGTTCTAAAACAAAACAAAATAAAACAAAGCAACAACAGCATGGCAGCAAAAATACTTCTAATAATATTCTGCTATATTTATAGATCAGTGTCTTGCTCAACCATGATTAGAGAAGCTGAAAAGATCAGAACAACCAGAAACCTGTTGTTCCAAAGTAGGGGGCCTGCTGCAGAGGCCAGGGTCTCTCTCTCTCTCTCTCTCTGTCTCTCTCTCTCTCCCGGGGCTGACATGGCACCTTAATTAAAAATGAGGCAATGTATGAATGAGTTATTTTATTTTAGGAAGGAGAAATATGCTGGTTGAGTAGGGAGAAAGAAAGGAGAGGAAGAGAGAGAGAAAAAAAGGAGAGGGGAAGGCAGAGAAGAGAACAAAGAGCAGAGAGGAGAGAGAAAGCAAGAGAGCAAGAGGAAGTAAGAGTGAAAGGGGAGAGGAGTAAGAGAGCAAGAGGGTGAGAGAGTAAAAGAGTGAGGAGGGGGCAAACCACCCATTTTATTGTATGGGGCGTGGCATGCCTGGCTTGTGGTCAGATGACTGTGTAAGGTCCAGCTAGAATGCTGGAGTTTGAGATAGTGTCTGCCTGATAGAGCACACATATCCTGCAGGGGCAACTGTGAGATGTCTCGGCTGAAATCTGAGCCATTGGTCTCAGGAGCTTATCACTGAACTTCTACCATCCCTTGTGAATAAATTACTTTGCTCAGTGGGTCTCCGGAGTTCCGAGGTGGCTGCTCTACTGGACTCCAGCTGTCAGAACTACCCACTGCCCCACAAAATCCACAGCCCAGTCATGAAGAGTGAAAGTTCTTGGAACACTTATTTCTAAAGGCCTGTCTCCAAAAAATTCCTTTCTCAAGGCTCTGAGAACCCTGTCGAAAAGGAGAGAGAAAGAGTTTAAGAGTAGGAGGGGATGGAAGACACCAAGAGAGAAAGCTCTCTAAATCAACAACGCTGAAGCACATAAGAACTCACAGAGATTAAAGCACAGGTTCTAGATGGGTCTGCCTCTGTTGAAAGCTTAAAGCTGAACTGAACACAAATTTCAATCCCTAATTCAGAAGCAATCTACAATACATAAAGGATTCAAATTTAAAAATTAGATTTTTTCATGAAGAGTCTCACCGGGGAACAAGTTACTCTTAAGAATAGGCTGCATGTCCAGTAGTTGATGGCAAACAGAAAATGAACTCAAAGTCAACTTTAGAAGTTTCCTGTCTCGTAATATCATGTCAGGGAACTTACATTTAAAATTATCTTATTATTTTTGTTATGTATAGTAAATATTAATACACATTAAGGAGGATATAAGTAACTTACTTAAAGAAGTACAGGAAAACACAATAAAACAGGTGAAGGAATTGAACAAAACTATCCAAGACCTAAAAATGGAAGGGAAACAACAAAGAAATCAAAAAGGAAGCAACCTTGGGGATGGAAAATCTAGGAAAGAGATCAGGATCAACAGATGCAATCATTGCAAACAGAATACAAGAGATACAAGAGAGAATCTCAGGCTTCCCTAAGCTGAAGAAAGATATGACTGTAAGCTTACAAGAAGCGTACAGAACACCAAATAGATTAGAACAGAAAAGAAAATCTTCCTGCCACATAATAATCAAAAGCATAAATGTACATAACACAGAAAAAAATATTTAAAAGCAGTGATGGAAAAAGATCAATAACATATAAAGGCAGACCTATCAGAATTACACCAGACTTCTCAACAGAGACTCTAAAAGCAAAAAGTCCCTAGACAGGTGTCATGTACACCCTATGAGAGAAAGGACAGCCAGCTACTATACCCAGCAAAACTCTCAATCACTACAGATGGAGACACCAAGATATTCCATGAAAAATCAAATTTAAACAATACTTTTCTATTAATCCATCACTACAGAGGATACTAGAAAGAAAATTCTAGCACAAAGACAGTAACTACACTGAAAGACAAACGCAAGAAATTAATCATCTCACAACAAACCCAAAAGAAGAGAGTAACACAAACATGATGCCACTTCCAGCAACAGAAATAATTGGAACCAACAATCACTAGTCTTTAATATCTCTCAACATCAGTAGACTTAATCCCCTAATAAGAAGATATACTAACAAACTGAATACATAAACAGGATCCAGCATTTTGCTGCATACAAGAAACATATCAGTGACAAAGACAGACACTACCTTGGACTAAAATGCTGGAAGAAATGTCAAAGCAAATGGTCCCTAGAAAAAAGCTGGAGCAGCCATTCTAATATCCAGTAAAAGACTTTCAACCAAAAGTCCTCAGAAGAGATGGGCAAGGACACTTCATACTCCTCAAAGAAAAAAATCACCAAGATAAATTGTAAACATTTATGCCCCAAATGCAGGGACACTCACATTGATAAAAGAAACTTTACTAAAGCTCAAAACACACATTGCACCTCACACAACAATAGTGGGAGACTTCAACAGCCCACTCTCAACAATGGGCAGGTTATTGATACAAAAACTAAATAAAGACACTTTGAAATTGACAGAAGTTATGAACCAAATAGATTTAACTGATATCTAAAAAAAACTTTTACCCTAAGACAAAATACAGCTTCTTTTCAGCTCCTCAGCCCCTTCTCCAGAACTGACCATATAACCACACACCAAACAAGCCACAGCAGATACAAGAAGACTGAAGTAATCCTGTGCATTTTATGAAATCACCACAGCTTCAGGCTTGTCTTTTATAACAACAAAAACAAAAGAAAGCCCACATACTCATGGAAATGGAACAGCTCTCTATCCAATGATAATCTGGTCCAGGATGTAATAAAGAAAGAAATTAAAGACTTTCTATAATTTAATGAAAATGAAGATACAGTATATCCAAAATTACCAGACACAATGAAAGCAGTGCTAAGAAGAAAATCCATAGTACTAAGTGCCTTCATAAAGAAATTGGAGAGATCCTACACTAGCAACTTAGCAGCACACCTGAAAACTATAGAACAAAAAGAAGCAAACATACCCAAGAGGAGTAGACAGCTGGAAATAATCTAACTCAGAGCTGAAAACAAATAATTAGAAAGAAATGGAACTTGTTTTTTGATCATGGTGTAATAGAAATGCAAACTGAGACATCTGACTTTTATTTTAAAAAATATTCCATTTTATTTAATACATTAATTTAGGCTGTGTAGTAATTTATCATAAATTTGAAGGGCTAGGGAGTTGGGGAGGATCTGATATGAATCAGGAAAAGGGAAAGAGTATAATCATAATACATTAGATGAAAAATATTTAAACTAGAACAAAATATTAAAATTAATATTTTATTAAATCTATATTACAAAACAAAACTATACATACAGAAAACATTTTCATGTAGTGGGTAATTTGCATATGATACTGTCTTTCATTACAATTTATATTTTCTTTGAAACCAGATTGACACATTTTTTTTTGGCAGCCATATATTTATTATCAGTGACAATCTGTTGGAAGAAACTGAAAAGAATGCTTTCAGTCTCATGCCTCCTTCCTACAGTCTTCTACATGTTTATGTCTACTTCCCCCTTTGCTTTCATATTGTGCCATTCTCTGAACAGTCTCTTTAATTCAGGTGCCAGATGTTGAGAAGTTTGGGCCATAGTTGGCTCCATACAATTCCCTAACTACGAAGGATGGAGAGACTGTTTCTGTTCTTGAGTATATATAAGCCCCATGTCTGAATCTGGCCTATGCTTGGTTTTCATTGTTAGTATGTATGATGGTCACTTCGGCATGTGTTTTGAATAAACATTCTCAGACCCTGTCATAGACATGAACTCAGAGTCCCTAAGGAGACATTACTCAATCAACATTTGATAAGCTCTCCTGTTCATTCAGGTGGACCATCAAGTTTTAAAATGAGCATTTCAGATGACTTCAGTGAGGTCTAAAGTGACCGTATTAGGAAAGATCAGCTGTTGGTCACAAACAAAATTGATCATTATTTCTAGAAATCTTTGGGAAGGAGTGTTCTCCAAAAGTAATGGCAGAAAATGTGGATTTATATTATCGGAACTGAAGAAAGGATTTCAGACAGATGAAAACTTCAAGGCTACAGCATCATCACAGGTGCTTTGGATTCCATGCCAGATTGACACATTTTTCACCACACAGACATAGACACACATAGACAGGAGTTCTGTGGGGAAAGAATTCAATAATTCCTTAGGTCTATTCATCCCATAGATAGTTTATATTCATGGAAGACAGCATTCAAGATCTACTCAGTAAACTTACAACATGAATCATTTTCAGGAGAATTTGGACTCTACAAATGTCGGGAGTTTATCAGTTGGCATCACCTTTTATTTCCCTAGGAAAATGTTCATCTGATACATGTGTTTTATATAATTATGCTAAAGACATAGACTCCCAGGAAAATATATGCAAATGAGAATCTTTAGTACTTCAGGCCACTCATCTGCAGGTGTCTCTCAAGTGCTCTTTGAATTTCTGAGAGTCAATTCACTTCAAGGTCCACATTATTCTGAGATAGCTTGATTTTGCATTACTTCTGTCCTGCCTGTACTAGTCAGGTAGGGTTATAATGAGACATTGGAACTGCCTAGGCCTAACCCACAAACACTTACTTTAAATAGTTTTAGAAAAAGAACATGACTTGTGGTGCTGGGAATTAGTATTTCCAGCTCTGCTTTCTGTTCCATAGATGGTTATTTTCCCTGTGTCCTCACAGAGCAAGGAGTTTGGAGGCATTTTCTTGATGGCTTTTCTAAGAACACTAGTGCCACTGTTGAGGACTCTACTGTGGTGACTTCATCTACCCTTGAACAATAAGGTTAACCTGACCTGAGCTTGGTTGTTCAGGCCTGGAACTCTTATACTCAGAAAGTTGAGAAAGGAGGGAACACAACTTCAGGGCTTAAGATGAGAGTATACATAAGCAACTCCAAAGATTCTGCCAGAGAACTTCTCCAGCTGATAAACAACTTCAGCAAAGTGGCTGGATATAAAATTACTTTAAATAAATCAGTAGACTTTCTTTATACAAATGATAAACTGACTAAGAAGGAAATTAGGGAAAGAACTCCCTCCACAACAGACACAAATAATATAAAATATCTTGAGGTAATTCTAATCAAACAAGTGAAAGACTATATGACAATAACTTCAAGTCTCTCAAGAAAAAAAAATCTAGGAAGACCTCAGAAAATGGAAAGATCTCCCATGCTCATGGATTGGCAGAATTAATACAGTAAAAATAGGCCATCCTACCAAAGGCAATCTACAGATTCAATGCAATCCCTATCAAAATCCCAACACAATTCTTCAAAGACGTGGAAAGAGTAATTCTCAAATTCATCTGAAAAGACAAAAAACCCAGAATAGTGAAACAATTCTTAAGAATAAAAGAACAGCTGAGGGAATCACCATCCCTGACCTCAAGTTTTACTACAGAGCAATAGTGATAAAAAGTGTGTGGTCAAAGACAGACACATTGATCAATGGAATAGAATTGGAGACCCAGAAATAAAACCACACACTTGCAGACATTTGATTTTTGACAAAGAATCCAGATACAATAGAAAAAGGAAAGTATCTTCAATAAATGATGTTGGTCTAACTGGCTGTCTGTATGTAGAAAACTGAAAACAGACCCATATTTGTCACCTTGCACAAAGCTCAAGTCCAAGTGGATCAAGGACCTCAACATAAAACCAGATACAGTGAATCTAATAAAAGAGAAAATGGGAGAGAGCCTTGAACTCATTGCACAGGAGGAAATTTCCTAAACAGAACTCCAATGACTCAAGCTGTAAGATCTAGAATTGATAAATGGGACCTCATGAAACTGCAAAGCTTCTGTAAGACAAATGACATAGTCAATGAGAGAAATCGGCAACCTCAGTTACCTCTCACTTAGCATTATATTTTCTAGTTCCATCCTGTATTAATTAGGGTTCTCTAGAGTCACAGAACTTATAGTAGTCTCTGTATAGTAATTTATTGATGACTTACAGACTGTAATCCAACTCCCAACAATGGTCAGTAGCTGCTGTGAATGGAAGTCCAAGAATCTAGTCCAAAGACCTAAGTTTTAGGGATAAATAGACTGAGTTGGGAGAAACTTGACTGTAGGAACATCAATATTACCTTTGTAACCATAGTAAGGTTATGATCCATTTGTTAGTTCATAAATATTTTTATATATGCACACAAGAATAGATATGATAATCTGGTCTTAAATCGTACACAGAAATATATTCACAGAACACTAACAAAGTAATATAGACTTGCAAAGATCTGATGCTACATGCTTCTAACCTTAGGACTTGAGGCACAGAAAGAAATCATGGGTCAAAGGGATGTTTTGAACGTGTAGTTGGACTCTGCCTCAAAAAATTAAATAAAATGAATTAAAGAATAGTTTGATACATGCAATGAATACCTTGCCCCTGAATATATGTTGCATTTAGAAGTTAAACTGAGCTCTAATATTAGAATATATATATATGTATGTATGTATGTATGTATGTATAATATATATGTTTTGTATTTACTAAATTGGTTCTTTTGGTATTTTTAATATGTTTGGGCTATGAACTATATATTATTTTGTATTAAACACAAGTCACATAAGTAGTACTATTAGTATGAGTCAAAATGACTCAGTAGAAACCATAATAATGGTACAGTGACTTCTAAGAAGTGAGTGCTATCTCTTAAGAAATCAAAGTTCTGTCTATATCTGAAAGGAAAAAGAGAACCTAAATATCAAGCTTGGAATTCAGAAGCCCTCATAATCTGGCTCCACTATACTATTTTGACCTTGGATTTCTTATCTCCCAATCCCATCCTAAGAAAATGATTTGCTTATATCCTTAAAATGCATTTTGAAATGTGTTGGTCCCACAAATATCAAATTTTATTACCTTGAGGCACTTTCCATCTCTATCTACTATGCCTTTTATGGTTTTATGTGCAGTCTTTATTCTGTACTCTTGAAGGCCAGGGTTTCTATGAAACCCAGCACAGATGCCTAGCCCAGCTTGAATAAGTCAAAGATAATTGACTGAGGTCCAAATAGTCATGAGGCTCTAAGGCAGTTTGATGAGCTACCCATAGTTGATTGAGTAGTAAAATTCTCTTCAGTTAATATTTATATACTGGCCATCCTCCTCTTTAATTTATATTGACACACAGAGATAGGACTGCAAAATGATGCAATGCATGAAATCAAAATCCTGAAGTGTGTTTATTTTATTTTACTGGAGAATTTATTATTATCATTTTATCATTTAATAAATACAATATATGATATCAGTATACAGTAGCACAACATCTCATTGAACACTGTAATATTCCTCAGAGGTATATAAAGTTTTCATTTTATTTTTCAAAGAAGTATATACATGCAAAATGAGTTAAGCTATCATCTGAAAGGGAAACTTAAGACTTCCGTGCTTAAAGGCTGTGTGACTTTAAATTAAATTAACTAACTTCTTAGAACACTACTTTCCTCAAAAAGTGTGAAGTGATATAGTTATTGATTTCATAAAATTATGAAAATTTATGACACATCAACTCCAGCCAGTTCTGACTGTACCTGTGCCATGGTACAAGTCCCTACCTCAACAACAGGATTCATTAGTATCTGTTAAGAGTTAGTGGCTAATGTCCTAATTCTTTTCCTTTGACAGCAAACCTCTGATGATGATAGTTTTATCACATCCATAATTCCATAGAGTTCTATTTCATGCTTGTTTCTGATAATAACCTGGTCCTAATTTTCTTTTATTATCCAATTCTGATTTTTTTATTCCCTAGAATTACCTCCAAATTATACCGTTCTTAATCAAATCCTGTATCAGATCTTCTTTTGCAAGAAACCAAACTCAGAGAAGCAGTGCTTGGCATGGAAATTCATATAACTCTTGATTGTATTCTGTGATGACTGCTGATAAACAATTTGACTTAGTAGTTTATAGTATGTTCCCCGACATAGTTCGGTAACCATACTGGAAAAGAACATAAGCTTGGAAGCCCAAAATATCCTATTAGAAGGATGTGGCAAAGTAAAGAATAATATTTGTAATATGACATTACAATATTTGATTATAGTCAATGAGATTACTCAAAGTACCCCAAGTGCAAATGAAATGTCACTCTTGTCACATGAAACGTTCAGATTTCGGCCCGTACAGGGGCAGACTATTAGTCCTTAATTAATGGTTTTGGTTAGTTTCACCTTTATCTGTATTCTGCATTTGAGGACTACTAAATAAATCAATTGAATGATTGCTCTGGAAGGTTTTTCTAATATACTTTGAACTTGAAATGCCATATCACAACTAAAGATGGATGTACTGAAGGCCTGATCCCCAGCTTTTAGATATAATTTAATGAAGTTATTCATTTCTTTTCTCTTTTTTAACTTTTATTGCATTTTGATGAGAAAAGTTACACGATTTCAATTTATCTGTATTTGTTAACATTTAAAAACATATTTTTAAGTAAATAGAATTAAATCACATTCTTGTTTCTCTTTTGTACCCCAACACCTCCCTGAGACCCTCCCTTCGATGTCTTTTTTGTCATATTCCTTAAAATTTATAAAATATTATAACAATAAAAATGAGCATTATAAAAGCTGTTTGGTATAAAAAAAACAATCAATTGAACAGTCTTATGTAGATGCTTGTCTACAGCAACACTGAAAATACATGCTTTTTCTCAATATAAATTTTAAATAACTCCAAATGTATTAACTGTATATTTCAAAATGATACATCAGTACAAATATTTTCTTAAATGAACATAAATATATTAAGTTTTTTTGGTTGTTTGTTTGTTTTATATTTAGTAGAGCTAAACATCTTGGCTCTTACTGTGGTACAAGCCCAAAATAAGAACAAATTTTAGATATTGGATTTCATTGTAATAAGGCTGTACTTCAATGACCCTCACATCACCAAAGGATTTTCCCTCCATCATAGCTAAGCTGAGAGTTGATAGTTCTGGTGCACCAAGGAATGAATTGTAGGCACAATTTTTGGATACAGACTTCCTGCTATAGTCAAAGCTATTTGACTTGAGTGAATAACTTTATTCTCAGCCCACAGACAACAGGTTACATTCATTTAAGAAATGGTGTGTCTATGCATAAAGTCATTCACCAACTGTTTCAATGAACAATGGTTCTGCTTGGAGGGTGGCACAGACATTAGGTGAGGGTAAGAATCTGGTTCATTGGCTGTGATAATTTGGAAAAGCATTCATCTCCGAGAAAGAGTAACTTATAAAGTCCTCTTCTTCAAACTTGATACAAGAGTTACAAACATCAAGCAAAGCATTCAGTCTCACTCCTTGTTGTTCTCTTACAAGCGACCTCCCAAGTTAATTGTCTATATTTCTTTTGGGTATATAAATACTTTTGAAATATGTAAGCTGTTCTGAAAACCATAGAATAGTCTAAAAACATGAAATAAATAATCCTACTAAAAGAGAGGCTGAGATACTAGAAGTAAGATTTCAAGACCCTTATGTTGTACACAGCAAGACACTGTCATGAACAAACAAGCTGAAAGTGTATATGGATTGTACAATGTTGGACCTATTTCTCCAATTACCAAATTAGAGAGACCATTGGATGACAATCAACAAATTTCTAATTCTTCATATTTTTTGATTTCAATTGCTAAGGATATGTTGGTAGTATTAATTTTCATATTAAGATATTAAGAAAAAGTATTTGATACTTTCTGTTCATTTTGTTGTAAGAGGTGGAATTAGGTTTGTGTGGATTTGTTGAAAGATTACTTTCTTGCTTCTTCTAGGGTATAGTTTGTCTTCTTATGTTGATGTTTTCCATTTATTATCCTTTATAGGGCTGATTTGTGGAAAGATATTGGGTAAATTTTGTTTTGTCATAGAATATCTTGTTTTCTCCATCTATGGTATTTGAGAGTTTTTCTGGGTATAGTAGCCTGGGCTGGCATTTGTGTTCTTGTAGGGTCTGTATGGCATCTGCCCAGGTTCTTCTAGCTTTCATAGTCTCTGGTGAGAAGCCTCATTTAATTCTGATAGGCCTGCCTTTATTATATGTTTCTTGACCTTTTCCCCTTACTGCTTTTAAAATTCTTTCTTTGTTTAGTGCATTTGGTGTTTTGATTATTATGTGACAGGAGGAATTTCTTTTCTGCTCCAGTCTATTTGGAGTTCTGTAGGCTTCTTGTATGTTCATGGGCAGATCTTTCTTTAGGTTAGGGAAGTTTTCTTCTATAATTTCGTTGAAGATATTTACTGGCCCATTCATTACCTTGGGAGTCTTCACTCCCTTCTATACCTATTATCCTTAGGTTTGGTCTTTAATTGTGTCTTGGATTTCCTGGAGGTTCTGGGTTAGGAGCTTTTTGCTTTTTGCATTTTCTTTGACTGTTGTGTCAATGTCTTCTGCCCCTGATATTCTCTCTTCTATCTCTTATATTCTGTTGGTGATTCTTGCAACTATGACTCCTGATTTCTTTCCTAGGTTTTCTGTCTCCAGGGTAATCTCTCTTTGTGATTTCTTTATTGTTTCTATTTCCATTTTTAGATTCTGGATGGTTTTGCTCATTTTCTTCACCTGTTTGATTGTGTTTTCCTGTAGTTCTTTAAGGGATTTTTGTGTTTCCTCTTGAAGGGCTTCTAGCTGTTTACCAGTGTTCTCCTGCATTTCTCTGATGGTGCTATTTATGTCTTTCTTAAAGTCCTGTATCATCATCAGGAGAAGTGATTTTATATCTGAATCTTGCTTTTCCCGTGTGCTGGTGTGTCCAGGACTTGCTATGGTGAGAGTGTTGGGTTCTGATGATGCTAAGTAATCTTGGTTTGTGTTGTTTATTTTCTTAAACTTCCCCCACCACCCCCCCCCGGCCATCTGGTTATCTCTAGTGCTACCTACCCTTGCTAAATCTGACTGGAGCCTGTCCTTCCTGTGATCCTGGTTGTGTCAGAATTCCTCAGAGTCAAGCTGTCTCTGGGATCCTGTTATTATGGGATCCTGTGATCCTGGGCTTGTTAGAGCACCTGGTAGTGGAACTTCCTCTGGGTGTTGTGGGACTGGCTGTAGAGCTTGTGCCCAAGGTCTGCTCAGGGCCCCAGCTGAGAGAAACCAGAAGAAACGTGAGCCATTGGGTTGACCGAGTTCCTGTGTGCCTGGATCCTGCTTGTCCCAGTTAATCCAGGTGTTGGGACAGGTGTTGGGTTCTCCTCACCTCTGATCCTGAGTGTGTTAGAGCACCTGGGAGTGGAGATTCCTCTGGATGTTGTGGGACTAGCTGTGAAGCTTTCGCCCAGGACTGCTCAGGGCACCAGGCCAGAGAGACTGGAATGAACCCCAATGAAGTTATTTTTTAACAGTAGATTAATTCACTGCTGGGTGCTTACTATGTTAGCATTACTGAAATGTGCTAGAAAGTAGGTGGTGAAACCTAGTTGGTGATAAAATGTCAATAATGGCATACCCTGCAAATTTACACCTAGCTTGTAGCCTGTTTCCTCCTCTTTCTGTTTACTGGGTATTATATGCAGAACAGATTTCTACATGATGGTGCCTCCCTGTCCAAGGCTTAAAGGCAACGGGGGCAGCCAACCACAGAAAATGAACCCTTCAACTCCAGAGTTGATTTCTCAGGTGTTTGTTACAGCAACCTACCACTGATTATTTCAACATATACATCATTGATGACTGGCATGACTATCTTCATCTTCATTAATAAGCAGAAGGAATCCTTAAGAGAAGGAACTGTATAAGCAGTGTTTGGCAATGTTTAAACATTTTCAACATCCATTTTTCCATCCTATCTTTACATTGAGTGAGTTTGGCATATTTTCCTAGTATCATAAAATCTGAAGAATTCATGATTTAAAGAAAATATATTTATTTATTCATATCTATGACTGAATGTACTTGCTAAGATACATAGAACTTTTTGTTCTTAAAGTATTAGAAAACTGACTTAAATTCTACTAAAAATTTTACTAAAATTACAAACTTGACTTTTAATCACAAATTCAGGAACCTTTAATCCCTGTGGTCCTTCTACCAGTTCCAAGGTTGGTACACTGCCAGTATTCTTTCCCTGTCCTGTAGTACATAATCACAGCTATATGTGCAGCCAGGTCATTCTGTTCTGATACTAATATTGTGTATTATTGTTCTACATGACATAAGAAGCAAGGGCAGGAGTTGTAGGGCCTTGGATAATGGAGCTGTGGGAGTCTGAGACAATGGCTCGTATTAGAGGTCTAAACACAGAAGAGAATTAGCCCTTCTCTACCTGTTGATTCCATTACGACAGTTCTACTTTATTAATGTGATTTCAAGTCATTCTATGCTCCCAGGGAGGTGTCTGATGCAATATCCATTTTCACTATAAATCAAATACAGTTAAGGGAAATATTTTGCATGAAGAAAAATATTTCCAGTACTTGTGATGTCCACAGGACTGTGTAACACTAAAGGAAAATGCTCCATGATCAGGATTATATGAATTCCCACTTTTTATTTCTGACCTGGGAAAAATAAATAATGTTATATAATTTAGGAGGCCTGATTTGATATTCAGTAAAATAAAATTGTCATTAATTTTTATGAGTGTTGAGTTAGAAAAATGAGAACTAAATGCTTTTTAATTTTAAGTGTTCAATATGTGGGTTGATCATTCTTTCACCCAGGTGTGTGATATTTCTTCTAAGTATTTATTAACTGACAGGTCTGCTTCTCAATATGATTGGCAATATATATCAGCCTCTCAAACAAAATGGAAGCTACATGAGAAGGAACATCACATGTTCTTCTTTAGAAAAGTACCAAGTACTGAGAAAGTAGCTATGTACATGTTGCATGGATCAATGTCATTGTTTTACCAGGTGAGGGTTTACTTGGCAAGCTCATTCCATGTCAAAACATGTGGGTAGAGTTTGAAAATACTTCAGGTTTTATCTAGCCAGGAACAGACCTTCAGCAATAAAAATACGCAGGATTTTGAATTCCTAGAGAATTAACACCATAGTACTTAATATTCTGATTAATCTTACAGTGGGTAACAAGGAAGGGCTATGGAATTTTGCACTACTATATCTAGACTGGTCATTTTCTTTCTGAAATGAAGTAATTGCGTAACTCTCCCAAAGCGACCTGACAAAGCGTGACTCATACAGTTTCTTGATTAACACTTATTCTTCTCTGTTTCTTGCAAACAGGCTTGAATCAGTAACAGAGTATTAAAAGATTGATGTGTGCTTCAACTAGTAAGTAGCATTTTATAACTCTGGTATAAGTCTGGATAGCAAACTTGGGCATACTTCTTTTATTCTCTCCTTCACATTTCTTCTGTTTCTTTAAGAGCGGATTTTTATTAATTTTCACCTTTTTATACTAGATTTTTGTAAGGGTACCTTAAATACAAAATTTCAGATTTTCACAACTCTTTTTGGAGGATTAGGAAGTAGTGTCTCAGAGGTTAAAGATGTCTTGTAAGAACGAAGAACCAAGTTTGAGTCTGAGAACTTAGGATAAACGTGGGCGTGGCAGTGTGTGTTTCGAATCACACCATTCGAAATGGAGACATGGACAAGATCCTTAGGAGTCATTTGGAAGACAGCTAAACAGGTGAGTCAAGATTCTGAGTGAGAGGCTCTGTCTAAAGGCAATAAGATAGGAAGAACAATATCAGCTAGCCAGAACACCCAGTGCTCTCAGGAACTAGACCACCAGCCAAGGAGTATACAGGGAGGGAATCTATCACTCCAGATGCATAGATAGCACAGGATGGCCTTGTCTGACATCAATCATAGGGGAATCCCTTGGTCCTGTGGGGGCTTGGTGTGCCCCACTGGAGGCAGATGTTGGAGGGGGGGAATAATAGGGTGGGTGGGTGAAGGAGCACCCTCATAGAGACAAAAGGGAGGGCGGAGAGGTAGGTTGTGGGATGGGGGGCTTGTGGAAGGGTAACTGGGAAGTAGGGTATCTTTTGAGATGTAAAAAATGGAATGACATATATATATATATATATATATATATATATATATATATATAAAGATGGGTGGTTCATGAGAAAAAACATGTGGTCCGCTACAGCTCCATATACATATGTGCACAGATGCTCTACTCTATCTCCCACAAGAATTAATTAAAAAAGAATCCTGATAGGTACATGCTCAGTGAAAATAGTAGTTTCTTATAGCACACATAGAATAAAACGATAAACTCCCACCATTCCCATGTGGGAATGCAGACTAAATGAGCTATGACGGTGTTTTCATAGTTCACGTAAGCAGCCAACAACAGAAACAAACTGCAATGTTCAGTCTGTGTTTGGCCAGCATGTTGAAACACAGCTTTGATTTGAGAATCAGAGCTCTTTATTTTTAGAACCCCTATTGCAAGTGTGTTCTCTTTCTAATAAAATGTTTTCCTTCTAAAGGTAGCGCATTTATAAATATTCTCTATTTTCCCTTTAACATTGCCAGATTGTTTTTATAGCATAAAAATTTCATTTCAATGAGGAAAAAACAGTTGCTTCTCTTCTTTCTTACTATAGAGCAGAAATATAACCAGTATAAAAGTGTGTTCTGACACATTAATTCCAACTCTTGCCATCTTCAAATAGGAGACATGGAGTCAAAGTCTGTGGTGGAATATAGAAAATGTTGGGACTAAAAATATGCTTTTGACTTAAGTCCCTAGCTTGAAACTAGTGAGCCAGATGTCTTACTCATACATAGTTTCCTGCTTTTTTCTTTTTTGCAACTGGGTTTTCAATTGCCTATTGAGACATTCATCATCCCCTCAGACTAACATAGGGCCATCGAGGCCACAGATACTGACAACTACCTTGGAAAGATGAAGTTAATTATAAGTTAAAACATGCAATTCTCACTAAAATGAAGACTTTTCAAAGAAATCATTTAATATTTTCCCAGGCTATGCATTTCTTCCTGCCCTCATCTTTCTCCTCTACTACATGTTTTATGAATATCTTAAAGCAGTAGATCAAATTAACATATCCCTTCACCAATGTTCAGTGGTCTAGTCATTTTTCAACGTTACATAATTTTTTGAATATTAAAAACTGCCCATGGCAAAATTTGACTGAAAGGCATTAATTTCTCAAAGGAAAACAGGGACCCTAAGAGAGAATTATCTTTTCATACCCTAATTTATATTTTTGAAAATTTAGATGTCAGATGTTATAGAAGATGGTCATAAGGTTATAGACACATGAGTCAACTCAGGGAGAGAAACATTCAAATTATATACACTAATTACCACACTCATGTATCTAAGATTTTTTTTTTTTTTTTTTTTTTGGTTTTTCGAGACAGGGTTTTTCTGTGTTTTCCTGGCTGTCCAGGTACTCACTCTGTAGACCAGTCTGGCCTCGAACTCAGAAATCCACCTGTCTCTGCCTCCCAAGTGTTGGGATTAAAGACGTGCACTACCACTGCCCGGCTAAGATCTTCTTAATGGGCAATGTGCACTAAGAAAAGAAAATATTGTTAGATTGCCTTCATGTCTCTGTTAGTAATAACACTTGCTCCAGTTTTTTGGAACCCTCATGAAGACCAAGGTGCACATCTGCTACATATGTGCAGGCAGGTCTAGGTCCAGCCCATGTATGGTCTTTGCTTGATGGTTCAGCCTCTGAGAGTCCAAAGGGTCCAGGTTAGTTGACTCTGTTGTTCTTCCTGTGGAGTTCTTATCCCCTTCGGGGCTGCAGTCCTTCCCACACTACTCTTCTGTAAGAGTCCTGAAGCTCTGTCGTCGACTGTTTGGCTGTGGGTGTATACATCAGCTTGAGAAAGCTTCTGGGTGGAGCATCTCAGAGGACAGCTACGCTAGATTCCTGTCTTCAAGCAGAACAGAGTTTTATTGATAGTGTCAAGGATTTGTGCTTGACACACGAGAGGTCTCAGGTTGGGCCGGTTATTGGCTGTCCATTCCTTCAGTCTCTGTTCCATCTCCCTCCATCCCCTGCTCATGTAAGTTTGTAGACAGGATACATTTTGGATCAAAGGTTTTGTGGGGTTGGTGTTCATATCTCTCCACTGGAGTTCCTGCCTGACAACAGGAGATGGCCTCTTCAAGTTCTATATCCCCAATGTTGTGTGTCACAGCTAAAATTGGATCTTGCACTGCATAAATATCATATCTTCCTTGATCCCACTCAATTATTTCATGTGAAACATTTCTTTTTATTGTTCATATACTTAATTTTTTAAAATTTTTTCTTCTCTCATATATTACATCTGGAACACAGTTTCCCTCCCTCCTTTCTTCCCACGCACCCCTATGCCCCATCCCCTCCTTCTTCTTTCCATTCAGAAAAGGCCATTCCTCTCAGGGATATCAAACAACATGGCATATCAAGCTGTAATAATACTAGGTGCTTGTCCTCATATTAATCCTGGACAATACAATCTAGTAGGAGGGAAAGAGTTCCAAAAGCAAGTGCGTGAGTCAGGAGCAGCCCCTGTTCCCACTGTTAGGAGTTCAACAAGAAGTCCACACTTCACAACCATAACACATGCAGAGGACCTAGGTCATATCAATACAGTCTCCCTGCTGGTTGGTTCAGTCTCTGTAAGTCCCAGTGAGGCTAGGTTTGCTGATTCTGTGGCTTTTCTGGTGGAATCTTTAGCCCCTCTGGCTCTTTCCTACCCCTCTTCCATGATTACCTGACCTCTGCTTAATATTTGTCTTATGGACTCTGCATTGTTTTCTATCAGTTGCTAGGTGTAGCTTCTTTAATGATGATTATGCAAGCCACCTGTATGGGTATAGCATAATGCATCTTCCTCTAGTAAGACTAATATCTCACATAGCAATATATAGGTATTACTATCTGCTCTTTATGATCTTCTACATATAGACACATATATGTATCTGTATGTAGATATAGATATGTCTATATAGGTATACACACATAACATGCACACACATACACCATCACCATTATTGATTGTATTATCGTCATACCAATTCAAAAAGATTTAATGCAAAATTTTAGGAGAATTTTATTCTTTTTTGAGCAGTAGTTTGTTAGACAGTCCATTTACATGAAGGAATTGTGCTTACTAGTACATAAGGAGTCGGATGCTCAAATATGGCATGACTCATTAGCACAAGCCTCATGCATCAAATATCTGTCTTCAGGGCTTTCACTCAGAATTCCCAAGTTTCCTGTGAAGACAAAAACTTCACAACCAAAGGGGTATCCTAATGAGAGTCATGTGAACTCAACCTTTTCTTTCATTTCCAGCTGTAAGGCACTAATTACACATGTCATTTTAGAGTTTCAGATATAAGATTCATAAAGAATGCTTCCTCACAAAACTACCATGAGTGCTTTAGTCATCCACATCCCTTCACTCTCCACTCCTAGGGTAATCCTGACTCTGCATGGCCTTGAGGGTAATGAGGCTTCTTTCTTCTCTAATTGGAGAGAGGTATGCCACCTCTCAAGTTGAAGGCTCTTGGTGTGCCTTCAAAATAAACCAGGCTCCTGAATAATGATGGGGTTCTGCAAAATCAAATGCTGCAGAACCCTGCTGAGGTGCTGCCATCAAAACGGGGAGGGGGGAATCAAATTTCTTTCTGAATAGAGCCTTAATAACAGTTGGGAACTTCAGTCTCCTGCCTATAATTTATTTACAAAGAATCTTTTTGAAGGGAGATATCTGGGAGAATTCTATGTAGCTTTGATGTTTGCAAGTTATCCACTAAAGATAGGTAGAAAGATGATAGAAAAATAGATTGCTATACCAGGTAGTGGAAAATAAGTCAGAAATCTTGTGTTCAGTAACTCATCTTTAAGGTTTTATTTTGGTTTTCTGTTGTTCAAACACCCTGCATTGATCATAGTCTTTTAATTATCTATAGCTCATACCTTTTTTTTTTCCACAGAAACCTTACAAGGTTTTAGTCAAAGTAAGATTTTATTTTATTTTATTTCTCTAGAAAGAAAAGGTCATGGCTGTAAGGTTTACTTACACAAGGAAGTGAAAACATTTAAGAACCTTTTATAGTCTGATTGTGCTACCTTCCCTCACTTCATATTTTAAAGCTTATGTTTCTCAATGTACAAAAAAGCCTTTTTTGGATGTATGGTGAGAGATTTCATAGGGTGGCCCTAATGCTCTATGGCATGTAATTGCCAGGAAATGAAGAGGAATCAAGAAGAAAGACTCTCTCTCTCTCTCTCTCTCTCTCTCTCTCTCTCTCTCTCTCTCTCACTGTGTGTGTGTGTGTGTGTTTGTGTATATGTGTGTGTAAAGGGTGTGGTGTTGTAGTGTGAAGGCCACGGGAGGAGAGAACAAGAAGTCATTTGCACCATAAAGGGAGAGAAGTCTTACTAAATTGCTGAAGCTTGAATATAAGACTTGATAGCACCAGAATTTTGAGAAAATAAATGTGGCATGTTAGGCCACATGGCCTATAGTTTTTGGCTTTGGCATCACTGAGCACACTAGTTAAAGGATGTTATCAAACCAGACAACACAGTGTGTAACTGAAGTGAAATTCCCCTAGGGAGCTAGAGGGATTGCTGCACCTATGAATCATTTCACAAGAAAGTTGAGCTCCTGTACTGTCTTCTAGCAGGCATTCACTGTTGACCACCTGCATGATGTGTTAATGTCCTCAAGTTTACATTCATAGGCAATATGAATTCTTTTCAACGTTTAGATGAAAAGGAGACTGTAGAAAGACATAAAGATATCAGAACCTGTAAATGCATATGAACCTGATAGAGATGACTATGGATGCAACCAGGGCTCTACTAAAATACATCTATGCTCAGAATAGACACATTGGTTAATTCTTGGAAGCTAATTATTAATTTACCATATAAGAATAGAGGGGTAAGGTAGGAGTGGGTAAGTGGGTGGACGAGCACCCTCATAGAGGCAAAGGGGAGGGGGAAGAAGGGGAATGGGATGGAGGGTTTGTGAAGGGGTAAATGAGAAGGAGGCTATCATTTAAAATGTAAAGAAATAAAATGATTAATAAAAAAACTACAAGACAGGTTCAAATACAAGCAGGGGTGGGGCAAAGAGTGGTTTTGGTAGGACCTATATTTTAGGAACATGTATATATGTACATCTGATGTGTCTGCAGGTGTGTGTTTGTGTGTGTGTGTGTGTGTGTGTGTGTGTGTGTGTGTTAAATCCAGTGCATAAAATATCAAATTAAGTGTAAAACTGAGATCATTCTATAACTGAAAACAGTGACTGGTATGCCTGCCAGGTTTGCTCAATAACTGCAACTCCAGTAACATTGATTCCCTTCTGTCATTGACACAATGAACCAGTTATGTCCTTCTTGGCCTCAGTCCCTTCATAACAGTCTTGTGGGATGTCTTTGAACATGCTGTGATAATCCAAAGGTAGCTTCAGAAACTGACCAGGAGCTGCATTTGCATTTAACTAATCAGCATCTATGATTCTGTATGTGTCTTGCTTCTTGTCATCAAGTCCTCCAACTTTTTTATATAAGCATTATTATTGGATACTAAGATACTTTGTATAGGTTTTGTTATAAAAATACACAAAGGTTGTAAGAGTATATTATTGAAAAGCCCTCAGTATGCACTTTGAAAAAGACCATAAAACTGTATATCATAATCATATTTACATTTAAGTCTTGTTATACTCTTTCCTGCAGGGCTCTGTTACAAATAGTGAGAATGAAGCACATTATGCTAAGTTGTGAAACATCCAATCAGAATAAGTATACTACATGACTTTTATGAAAGATTCTATTTATGATAGCCAACAAGAATTATGCTATATCTATGTAAGTTGATTTAAAATTATGAGGGACATGTACATATTTCAATAGCACAAGAGGCTATGTGTACTTAAATATACCATCATGATTCTGTTGGTATTGAATAAATTTTAAGTTTGGATGAAAACAAAAACAAGTTATTAAGAATCAGGAAAATGTTCTAACTCTCCTAATGTTATAAAGACATGGAAAAAATATATGAACTTAACTATTTATATTTACAAATATGTATACATGTATGTATTTTATTGTATATGTATATAATAATTATTGAAAAAGAGGCTATAGTGCATTGAGGGGTTTGGAATTAGGGAATGAAAGGAGAAATATAAAAAAATACAAAACAAAAAAGACAGAATGTAGTTGTGGTACATGAAACAACAGATCGATGTGATTGTAGAAAGGCCAAATGCTACTTGAATTCAGTGGGAAAATATAGAGTCCTTAGAAATTATTGGGATAACTGAGTAACGAACCAAAATGGTTAAAGATTAGATTACATACCTCACAGTACACAAGAAGGGCATTTAGATTGTAAATTTTGATGTGGAAACCAAAATACAAGCAGTAAATGCTGCTCAAATCATAAAATTAATGCTATATAATATTGTTATATGTCTCAAACAGGATTGATGTAAGCAACAACTACAATAATAACATTTCTAAATAATTACTGTAATTCATAATCATTACCCACAAGTTGACATTTATATGTAAATAGCAACACACATATAATTATGTAGGAGGCATGTTAATAATTCTGCCAAAACACACAGCTATAAATTTTTTCTTAACTTTTGTATATAATAAAACAATAAATAGTTCCAGTTTGCACATCCAAAATAACTATTTGACATGGAGAAAATTCCTAATATCAACCCTCAATGTTTTGAAAATACATAAATACGATTATACAAAACTAGCACAAAGCATAAAAACATAAACATTAAAGTCAAATAACAAGCCAAGAAAAGAAGTATGAGCATCACTACTAAGACGTGCTCACTTATAAATCAATTAAATTCAGTATGTAATGGTCATTACAAAGTACTATGAAGTATTATATAAATATATAACATTTTTCTATAAAATTTCTCCTTTTCCTTTTCTCCCTCCAAACCCCTCATACACTTCTTTACCCTCCTTCAAATTCAGAGCCTCTTTCTTCATTATTTTTTGGATATATATTCCTAATATAAACAGTTAACATTATATAATATTTCTTCCATATGTCTTTAATAGCATTAGGACACTTAAGACATTTTCACAAGTTTTAATAACTCACTTTTTTGTCATTTGAATATTAGAATTTATTCATTACCATACCGTTGATGGTATATTTAATTGTACACAGCTTCTTCATTCTGTTGAAATGTGTACATGTTCTTTATAATTTAAAATTAATATATATAATATTACTCTTTGTACATATCTATATATCTATATCTATGTCTATACCTACAACCAAGTATAAGATACACAGAAAAGTACACTTGTGTCTGAAACAAAGCAAAGGCTTATTATCTGTCATAGCCAAAATAATTAAGGCATACATTTTGTAATAATGTTGACAATATTAGAATGCTCAATAGGAATTTCAAGGGCAATATATAGGACCATAATCATTTCTGATATAAATCATAGAAATGACTCCTGAGAACATGACAACCAACCAACTGTATTCCAGGGTGATGATAGGCACACTTCCAAGGTAGAACAGGTATCAGGAAGTTTATTGTGGTGCTGTTTCCTAAGAATAATAGCTGAGATGGATAAACAAAGATGTACATGACCTTAGATTGGGAGCTTGTTACATACACTGGACATGTGTGCCATAGCATTGTGGGGTTTTTCTAAAAAATAAGAGAAAGGTGGGTTTTGGTTTTGGTGGGGCTTTTTGATTGTTTGTTTGTTTGTTGTTTTGTCTAGAGAGTAAAACAGTTCTGTGTTCCTTTTTTATAAGATCCAAGTATCAACCATGATACTGCATTAAGAAGTTTCTATGACTGAAGCTGAAAGCAAAGTATGAAAGGACACTTTGAGAACATGGCCATTTAATAGAGCAACATTAAGATATTTTTTCCTGAGGGTTTTTAGGGTTTTCAGCATGATTGCAGTATCAGACATGAAGTTCTTCTTGCAGAGTAGTCCTCAAATCCAATCAAGAGACTTGGTTATCCCCGCAAACACTCTTGCCTCTATTGGTCAGTATTTTAGCACCCAGTGTCCAGTGTTGAGTAAGAACAATGATGTCTTTTGTCTCTGGTGGCGCACATAATACCCATAAATGCTAGGTAGCCACAATGCTCTAAGGAATGCCTGTACATGTCATTTCATTTGATTTTCTTTACTATTATATTGAATAAGTTTTTCTTTGTAAACAGGTGTATATGCTGCTATTGCTAGATATCAGGTTAAACAATTTGCTTTTAATCATAGCATTTAATCCATTTATAATTGTCAAAATATAGAGATAACTGAATTTAAGATTATCATAACATTATTTCTCATTTTTCTGAAAGTTTTTATTTCTTTAGTTAATGTAGGTCTGCTTTTTTGTTTGTTTCTTTTTTATTTATTAATCATTTTGTATGCTTACATTTCAGACTTTATCCCCATTCTCAGTCTCCCCTCCATGAACACCCCACACCATCCTCCTCTCATTTGCCTGTAAGAGAGTGCACCCATACCCACCCACCCACTCCCACCTCACTCCTTTAACATCCCCCTTCTCTGGGGCATCAGGCCTTCACAAGACCAAGTGCCTCTCCTTCCACTGATGGCAGATTAGGCAGTCCTCTGCTACATATGTAGCAAGAGCCATGGACAGACCCATGTATACTCTTTGGTTGGTGGTTTAGTCCCTGAGAGCTCTGTGGAGACAGGTTAGTTGATATTGTTTTTCCTATGGGGTTACAGTCCCCTTCAGTTCCTCCAGTCCTTCCTCTAACTCTTTCATTGGAGTCCCCAGGCTCAGTCCATGATTAATTGTATCTACAACTGTCTCAGTCAGGTGCTGGCAGAGCCTCTCAGAGGGCAGCCATACTAGACTTCTGTCTGCAAATATAACTTGGCATCAGTAATATTGTTGGGGTTTGATGTCTGCAGATAAAATAGAACACATGGTGGGACAGTCTCTGGGTGGCCTTCCCTTCAGTCTCTGCTTCATTTTTGTCCCTGCATTTCCTTTAGGTACAAATCTGGGATAAAATTTTTTAGATGGTTGGGTGGCTCTATCCATCAACTGGGGGCCATGTCTATGTACTGGACATGGTCTCTTCAGGATCTACCTGCTGTTGGGTATTTCTGTTAATGTCATCCCCATTGGGTCCTGGAAACCTCTAGCATCCCTGGCATGTGGGATATCCTATTGCTCCCCCAAGTTCCCCACCCCTCACTGCTACTTATTTCTGTTTGTTCTCCTGGCCCTTTGGACTTCTCTCTTTTCTCTTACCATACCAGGCCCTGCCTACCTTTTTCCCTCCCCCTCCACTCTCCCATCCAGGTCCCTCCCTCCCTCTGCTTCCTGTGATTATTTTGTTCTCCCTTCTAAATGGATTTGAGACATCCACACTTGGGCCTTCTTTCTCGCTGAGTTCCATATGGTCTGTGAATTGTATTGTGGATATTCTGAGCTATTGGGCTAATATCAACTTATCAGTGAGTAGATACCATGTATGTTTTTTTGGGTCTGGGTTACCTCACTCAGGATGGTATTTTTTAGTTCTACCCCTTAGCCTACAAAGTTCTTGAAGTCATCATTTAAGAGCTGAATAGTACTCTGTTGTGTAAATATACCACATTTTCTGTATCCATTCTTCCCTTGAGGGACATCTTAGATGTTTTCATTTTCTGGCTATTATAAATAAGGCTGCTATGAACATAGTGGAGCACATGGCCTTGTTCTATGTTAGAGTATCTTTTGAGTATATGCCCAGGAGTGGAATAGCCGAGTGTTCAGGTAGAGGTTTTTCCAATTTTTCTGAGGAACTGCCATATTGATTTCCAAAGTGTTCATACCAGCTTGCAATTCCACCAGCAATGGAGAAGTGTTCCTTTGATAATATCCTTAACAGCATCTGCTGTCACCTGAGTTCTTGATCTTAGCCATTCTGATTTGTGTAAGGTGGAATCTCAGAGTCATTTTGATTTGCATTTCCCTGATGACTAAGGAAGCTGAACATTTCTTTAGCTGTTTCTAAGCCATTTGAAATTTCTCAGTTGAGAAAGCATTGTTTAGCTCTGTACCCCATTTTTAAATTGGGTTATTTGGTTTTCTGTGGTTTAACTTCAGTCTTTTCTATATTTTAGATATTAGCTCACTATTGGATATAGGGTGGATAAAGATCTTTTCCCAATCTATAAGTTGCCCTTTTGTCTTTCAGCAAGTTTCCTTTGCCTTACAGATGGTTTTTAGGTTCTTGAGGTCCCATTTGTCAATTATTGATGTTAGAACCTGAGCTATTGGTATTCTGTTCAGGAAATTTTCTCCTATGCCAATGTGTTCTAGGCTCTTTCCCACTTTCTCTTCTATTAGATTCAGTGTATCTGGTTTTATGTGGAGGCCCTTGAGTCACTTGGACTTGTGCTTTGTACAAGGAGAAAAGAATGAGTCGATTTGCATTCTTCTACATGCTTACTTCCTGTTGACTCAGCACCATTTTTGAAAATGCTGTCTTTTTCCCCCCTGGATGATTTTGGTTTCTTGTCAAAGATCAAGTGACCATAGGTGTGTTGGTTTATTTCTGGGTCTTCATTCCTATTCCATTGATCTACTTGTATGTCTCTGTACCAATACCATGTGGTTTTTATTATAATTTTTCTTTAGTAGAGCCTCAAGCTCTACCAGCCTCAGGGATGGTGATTTCTCCAGAAGTTCTGTTATTGTTGAGAACTCTTTCCACTATCCTGGGTTTTTTGTTTGGTTGTTTTTGTTTTGTTTTTGTTTTTGTTTTTGTTTGTTTGTTATTCTAGAAGAAGTTGAGAAGATCTATCTCTGTGAAGAATTGAGTTGGAATTTTGATGGGGATTTCATTGAATCAGTAGATTGCTTTTGGTAAGATGGTCATTTTTATAATTCTACCGATCCATAAGCGTAGGAGATCTTTCCACCTTCTGAGTTCTTCAATTTCTTTCTTAAGAGACTTGTCATACAACTCTTTCACTTGCTTCGTTCACCTTATGCCAAGATGTATTATATTATTTGTGATTATTGTGAATGGTGTTGTTTCCTTAATTTCTTTCTCAAACCTTTTACCCTTTGTGTAGAGAAAGGCAACTGATTCATTTGAATTAATTTTATATCCATTCACTTTGCTTAAGTTGTTTATCAGGAGTAGGAGTTCTCTGATGTAATTTTTGGAGTTGCTTATGTATACAATCATATCATCTGAAAATAGTGATACCTTGACTTCTTCCTTTCTGATTTGTTGGCCTCCTCTTTTTGTCTAATTCCTCTAGCTAGAACTTCAAGTAGAATATTGAATAAATAGAGAGAGAGTGGGCAACCTATCTTATCCCTGAGTTTAGTGTGATTTCTTCAAGTTACTCTCCACTTAATTTGATATTGGCTGTTAGCTACAGTATATTGTTTTTTATTATGTTTTGGAATATGCCTTGAATCCCTAATTTTTCCAAGAATTTTAACATGAAGGAATGTTGTATTTGTCAAAAGATTTTTGAGTATCTGATAAGATGATAATGTGGGGTTTTTTTTTTGTTGTTGTTGAATTTGTTTATATAGTGGATTACTTTGATGGATTTCTATATATTGAATCATCTCTATATCACTGGAATGAAACCTTATTGATCATGGTGAATGAGAGTTTTGATATTTTCTTGGATTCAATTTGCAAGAATTTAATTAAATATTCTTACATCAATATTCATAAGTGAAATTGGTCTGAAGCTCTCTTTCATGGAAGGGTCTTTGTATGGCTTAGGTATCAGTATAACTGTAGCTTTATAGAATTAATTAGATACTATTCCTTCTGTTTCTATTTTGTGAAATAGTTTGAGAAGTATTGGTATTAGGTATTTATTGAAGGTCTGAAAGAATTCTGTACTAAGATCATCTGCCCCTTTGCTTTTATTGGTAGGGAGACTTAGAATAACTGTTTTTATTTCCTTAGAGGTTGTGGGAATCTTAGATTTTTTATCTGGTCCTTATTTAACTCTGGTACCTGGTATCTGTCTAGAAAATCATCCATTTAATCTAGATTTTCCAGTTTTGTTGAGTGTAGCCTTTTGTAGTAGAATCTGATGATTTTTTGAATTTCCTCAGTTTCTGTTGTTATGTCTTTTTTTGTTGTTGTTTCTGATTTTGTCAATCTGGATACTTTCTCTGTGTTTTTT
>JADRCD010174942.1:0-11614 GCA_019843815.1 Montemys delectorum | reverse complement strand
CTCAATTTTTACAGTTCCTACAGACAAATTAATAATAACCCTTGAGATCAAATTTAGACTATGTATTTAACCTGATATCCTACTATGTGCTCCATCTGTTTCAATTTAATCTGCCCTTATGAAAACAATGTAAACAACTTTACTATGCTTTTGGATTTCCCACGTAATCAGCTTTTACAGCCTAAGTTAAGCATATAGCTTTAATCTTTAGTTATTTATTATTTGATGCCCCTAACCCAAAATAAAGTTTGAGTGGATGTGTGCTTGTGTGTGTGTGTGTGTGTGTGTGTGTTAGTAATCCACTATGAAATAGCCAACTGATTGAAAAAATTCTTAAACAAAATAAATATCCTAAAAGTGTAAGAAGCAACATACAGATATAGATTGATAACATCTTGGTGCAGTTTAGAGTGCTATTCTGAATCAATTAGGGACAAACAACAGGGACAGACACACACAATAGACAGACAGAATAGCCACAAAAATATTCACAAAATATAGACATATGGAAGACAGTAAGAGAAGTGTAGAGTTTAAATCTGGGTTCATTTTTAGACAAATTACTTCAAGAGGAAGTCTCTTTTTCACTTCTTAATGTAACATTAGTATGTAAATCTATCTAGAAAGATGGTGGAGACCTGACTTCAGTATGTGGATTAATTACTGTATCAGGAGCACTGTAAGTTATAATCAGGACCTTGGAAACAACTAAGACTCCTTCATAGAGGTTTCCAATTTGGTACTAGGTGAAAATATAGCAAAATTATGAAAAGAAAGGGTATATACCTCATTCTAATAAGAACTATATATTTCTGTATATATTCATGATATATAGCTATAAAGGAATATTGGTAAGCAAAAAAAGAAAAAAGAGCTAAAACCAGGAAAAACCCCATCACCTTATTAGTTTATACTGTCTTTGTGTTGGTTTATGTGGTAGTTTGAATATGCTTGGCCCATAGGAAGTAGCACTATTAGGAGATATGGCCTTGTTGCAATAGGTGTGGCCTTGTTGAAGGAAGAATGTCACTATGTAGGGAGGTTTTGAGGGATTCTAGTGCTCAAGCTCTTCCCAGTGTGGAAGACAGAATTTCCTCCTGGCTATCTTCAGATCAAGATATAGAACTCTCAGCTCTTCCTCCAGCATCATGTCTGCCTGCCATGCTTCCCACCATGATAATAATGGACTGAATCTCTGAACCTATACCCCCCAGTTAAATGCTGTCCTTGATCAGAGTACCCTTGGTCACATTGTCTCTTCATAGCAATGAAACCTTAACTAAGACAGCTTAAAACTATAAAACATATCACTAGTTGGGAAACTGGCACCTAGAACAAATGTATTGATTAATTTTGGAGTATACAATGTGTTGCTTAATACATCTCAGAAGAGAGGATTGTAAAAAATAGAATTCAATTGCGTTAATCAAATCATATTTACAGTTTATACTCTGGAAGCCACATATGGCTACATCTCCATTAAAACTATCTTTGTTTCTTCTACTGCCAAAATCGAAAGCTACAAGACAGGCCAACACATTTAGCCTCGGGAGAATATCTCTCAAAGACATGATGCTAGAGAATGAAGTGGAGGTAGCCAAAGGCATCTGCTAAAATGAAAGAAGGCAGAGCCAGCAATGGCAGAGGACAGCAAATTCGTATTCTGGTCAAGTAAGTGTTGACCGAGGAAGAAGAGGATGTACATCGCTGTAATTACACCTCTCTGAAAAAAAGCTAAAGATTTCTAGGTCACCACGTACTGAGCTTTCTCAAAGTGACTTTCAAATGTCACATAGCTATATAATTTATCTTTTGGCTGTAGTTAATCAAATAAAGTAGGAGGTCTTTGAGGACCAGGCTGACCCTGACCTGGCTCTATTCATTCTCCATGGCATGTTCAAAATGAAGAAACTATTTCAGTCTTCAGCATTCTTAAAAGTAACAGAAGGTGCACTTCGCCAGAACCTATACATTAGGTGTGGGAGAAATAACCATTCTCAAAGCCTTTTCTCTCCTACAATTGATTATACTCATTATGGTCTGACGTTAGACTTTCAAGCTGGCCAACACTATAGAGACAAGAAAAGGACTACAGTGACTGTTCGCAAACACCATCATCTTACTGGGAGAGGAGATTGGTGAAATCAACACAGTTAGAATCTGGCAGCAGGGATAGCCAACTCCAATCTGAGTGATCATAGGAAAGATAGTCACTGGTGACAAGAGGTAGAAAGATAGTCACTGGTGACAAGAGGTAGAAAGATAGTCACTGGTGACAAGAGGTAGAAAGATAGTCACTGGTGACAAGAGGTAGAAAGAACAACCCCATCTACCTACAGATCAGGATTCCTGAAAAGTCATCATTATGTGAGCAGAGAGGGATAATTTTAAAAAGTCTTCCCGTTTTTACTATCATTTATGCACCATTAGTGACCTGTTCTCAAAGCGCTGAGTTGAAGATAAGTTTCACTTAGGGAGCTGAGCAGATGGTTCAGTTAGTAAAGTGCTTCTAAATGAGCATGAGGACCTGGTGGCACTTGCTATCTCAGTCTAGCCTGGTTCTAATTGTTGAGTTCCAGGCCAGTAAGAGACTCCTCTCAGAAACAAACAAACCAACAAAACAATGAATGGGGTCTGAGGAATCATGACATCTGATGTACACACACATATACAGACATGCACATACACACACTACACACAGACGCACATACAAATCAATGTAATGATGGGCTTTGACATCCATGCCCAGTTTCCTCGAAATAATGATTCTGAGATTTAATTAATTATGAATAAAAGCCTAGGCCTAAATCCTTTTTCATTCCCAATAGTTGGTAACTTAATTAATATGGTTATTCTAGTCTAAGTCCTGCCAGGTGGCTAGTTACCTCTCCTCAGGTTCATGCCACTGCCTCTATCAGCATTCATGGTGAATCTTCTCCGGTTTATCCCAGAAATTCTTTCTCTCCCTTTTGGATGCCCTACCTTCTAATTCTGCCTCAGCTCATTGGCCATAGGTTTTTTTTTTTTTTATTGACAGGTACAATATCAGGTACAATATTCCACATATTGCACAAGATATTTCCTCTGCAAATAAATAAATAAATTCTATTTTGATTAAATTGTGTGAAATATAAAGTCCCCACTGTATAATATATTCATACATTTGTTTTATAGTTGTTTTCTCAAAATATCACTCAGGCATGATAAAAAGAGCGAGGAGGCTGCTGTCTCAGGGTTGCATGCTAGGTTACTCCAGGTATGTCAGGTTAACAAGAAAAACAAGACTGAGAGAAGGGAAGAGGGGGACCAGAACAGGGAGAGGTTGGGATTTGTCAGAGGCTGGGGTTGGAACAAGGCATCCATTAAAGGTGAGGAAGAGACTTTATCGGGCAAAAATATTTTCATCAGAATCTTGAAGTTTAGTGTCTTCAGTCTCAGCAAGGCTATCATACACATCTGGACCATGCCAAGTTACAGTGTTCCATTCCTCACCTATAAGTGCCTTCGTTACCTGTGAACTGCATACACACTTTAAGATGGAAGTAGAAACGCTTATAAGTCATCCAAGTACATCATGAACACTTTTGACTGTGCCTTCCTTCCTTCCTCCCTCTTTCCCTCCCTCCCTTGCTTCCTTCCTTCCTCCCTCTTCCCCTCTACCCCTCCCTCCCTCCCTCCCTTCTTTCCTCCTTCCCTTCCTTCCTTCCTTTCCTCTTTTTTCTTTTTTTTTCCCCCCAACTTTAGCCCTATAGCTGCAGGAAAGAAGACTGTCAGGAAACATACAGAACCCTTTTAATTGTGTATATGTACCGGAAGCTTGTAAATGGCATCTTGCCCCTCATTCTTTTCCTTTGTCACTTGGTCCAGAGATGCCAGGAGATTATCAGCCATCATCATTATACTCATACAGTTTACAGAAATGAATAAATGCATCAGGCATAAAGTTGCTAAAGCCACTGCCTCTCACAGATGGGGAAAGAGGAATCCCAACAGCATTTATCTTGTACATTTTTAACAGTTCATGTTATGGGTTACCAACATTCTCCATACTACCAGGAGCGTCTTTAGCAACCTCAGGAGTAGTCAAATTGGACAGCAAGCTCCAGAAGACACCAAGCCATTAAAGAAATTCATCCTTACAATTCTTTCCGTAGAAACCACTCATAGTACCAATATCTGTATTGATTAGGGATCCTTTAAGGAACAGATCAATCGTGTCCACATACATATGCATATATACATATAATACTTACAACTATTACAATCCCATATGTGTCGATCCTACCTGACAATCCCCCAACAGACATGCTCAGAGGTATCTTAGAAATGTGTAAATTTAGGCACTGTCACCAGGAGTCATGGGTGGGCTGTTTTGTTTCTGCAGAGCAGAGGCTCACCACTTAGATGTAGGCAGGGTGAGTGTGGTGCCTGTTAGCCCTTAATGGTGTCAGAAGGTAGCACCTCTCCTAGCAGGGGACACCAAAGAACAACTTTGAATCTGAAGAGTCCTTCAACATTCTGACTATTTTGATGGGTTTTTTTTTTTTACTTTTTTATTAGATATTTTCTTTATTTACATGTAAATTTCTCCTTTCCTAGTTTCCCCTCCAAAAACCAAACAAACAAACAAAAACAACAAGAACAAACCCCTGTTGCCTCCCCCCTCCCCATGCCTGCCACCCCACCCTCTCCCACTTATTGGCCCTGGCACTCGCCCACACTGGGGCACAAAACCCTCACAAGGCCGAGGTCCTCTCCTCCTATTGATGATCGAATTTGCAATCCTCTACTATACACATGCTGCCAAAACATTCAGTCCCACCATGTATAGTCCTTGACTGATGGTTGGGTCCCTGGGAGCTCTGAGGGTACTAGTTAGTTCATATTGTTGTTCGTCCTAGGGGGCTGCAAACCCTTCAGCTCCATAGATCCTTTCTCTAACTCCTTCATTGGGGACAGTGTACTCAGTTCAATGGATGGCTGTGAGCCTCTACATCTGTATTAGTCAGGTATTGTCAGAGCCTCTCAGAAGATAGCTATATTTAGGCTGGTTTGTCCTTCCTTCAGTCTCTGCTCCATAGTTAATCTCTGCAACTCCTTCCGTGGGTATTTGGTTCCCCCTTTTAAGAAGGAATGAAATGTCCACCTTTTGGTCTTCTTGAAGGTTTTTTTTAAAATAATTAATAATATATTTGTAAGTGTGCAGGCCATCGTCTCCTAAAGCATTGCTCTCTGTTTATTTTACCCCCCAGCACCTATTGTCTCCAGGCTGTACATGCTGCTTAGTTTTTAAACTTTAGTTTCAGACAGGTGCACCAAAGGTGGGCAGCCACCAGAGAGAGTGTCAGGAATGTGGGGTGAGCTGCACAGCACCCTGTGCCAAGAATAAATACACACAGTGCAGGAGCAGTTTGTCACTTCCGAAATACTTTCCTTCAGAAACGTCAGCTCTCCCAGCCATAACTTTGCTCCAGAAAGAGAAATAAAATGAGCTGAAATTCAAACCTATAAGTTCTCAAAGTTAGGGAACCTCTCAAAAGATTCCTTCATTTCATCAGCGGCAGACTACACCGTGAGAAGGGCAGAGCATATGCATTCAGTGTGTACAGCTTGTGTGAGTCCTTGTCTCTTCGCATATCTATCATGTGACAGTCTCCCCAAAGCCGAGGGGGTGGTCACCCACTCTGCAGTTGTGAACTGCTCCGCACTGGGGCTACTGGATTCATGAGACATTAGTAAATTGGAATTGGGAAGCCTCCGACCCACCAGGGTCCACGAGGGAGTTAGTCCCATGGTCTGACCAATCATGGCTGGCTCCTCAGTGCGCTTTCTGTCCAGTTCCTGGAGAAATGTTCGCATCTCTGTGGTAGTGCCGGTACTTTCTGGTTGCTGTTTGAATGACAAGTGCCCAGCCTCAGAAGTACTTAATTGTAGCCACAGCAGGAGCTGCTTGTACAAAAGGAACTGATGGGTCATTCTTGTGAATGGAACACAGTAGGTTAAAAGCATAGTTTGTGGAGTGTTAATGGAATAAGCCCCTAAAAGTTGTTAGCTTTTTCAGGCTTTGAGTTATATACTCTTAATTTGATTTTCGAGTTTGAACACTTTACATGAATGTAATTCAGCCAAGAAACGTGATACTAAGATACAATCCTCAGTGTTCTCTGTATGTATATTTATGCATATACCACATGTTACAGCCTGCATGAGCTTCCTCACACCGAGCCCAGCCAGAACTGAGCATGAAATGCTGTCACATGTAGACAAGGGACTGAGATGTTCTCAATAAAGACTAAGACGTTTCACTATGAAAAGAGAGAGAGAGAGAGAGAGAGAGAGAGAGAGAGAGAGAGAGAGAGAGAGAGATGTATAAATTTAGTCAAGTTGAAAACCAACACCAATTATTAATTTCAGTCTGTGATGGTGTGGTAGTTTCACTTTGGAGAAATCTTCTGGGAAGTGTTTTCTGAGAGCTGTGTTCCAGAGGCAGACCTCATGCCAGCAGCTGGACTGGGTAATATGTAAGAATCATCCAGGTGGTTTTGAAGGCATGAATGGATCATGAAGAGCAGCTGAGGCTTGGCACTGTGAGAGGCCAGGAAAGGCCATTGGTGAAGGTACAGCCTCTGTTGTGATTGATAGTCCAGGATGCAAGGGGTCATGCAAAGAAGTTGAGGCTTGGCGCTATCAAGAGAGCCCATGAGAGGCTATTGGTGAAGCCTAGTTGCAGCAGAAGAGTCCAACCATGGGATGGTCACCAAGAACAGCAGAAGCAGTGGAATGGAAACAACCAGAGCCTAGAGTGCTACAGAGGGCGGAGCTGGAGAAATGACCTGATCCCATTGGAAGAGCTCAGATCATGCGGGGACCCTAGACACTGGAACAAGAAGTTAAATGAGAAGCTGAAGTTGCATTGAAGACCCAAGGGGTTAGAGATACCAGAGACATAGACTACTATACTGGCTAGTTTTGGGTGTCAACTTGACACAGGCTACAGTTATCACAAAAAAAAAGGGAGCTTCAGTTGGGAAAGTGCCTCCATGAGATCCAGCTGTGGGGCATTTTCTCAATCAGTGATCAAGGTGGGAGGGCCCCTTGTGGGTGGTGCCATCCCTGGGCTGGAAGTCTTGGGTTCTATAAGAGAGCAGGCTGAGCAAGCCAGGAAAAGCAAGCCAGTAAGAAACATCTCTCCATGGCCTCTGCATCAGCTCCTGCTTCCTGACCTGCTTGAGTTCCAGTCCTGACTTCCTTTGGTGATCAACAGCCATGTGGAAGTAAGCTGAATAAACCCATTCCTCCCCAACTTGCTTCATGGTCATGATGTTTGTGCAGGAATAGAAACCCTGACCAAGAGAAATACCTACTGAGGAAAGCTGGTAACAGAGAGGAAACAACGCAAGAGAGAGAAGAGCGTTGCAGTCATCAAAGCTGAAAGGGGTTGGACAACAGACATAGAGATGCAGAGCTGATTTTCTATCTTGCTTTGGTCCAGCATTTCCTTACTATGTTCCCTTCCCTACATTTTGGAACAGTAATGTACAATCTTGTGCCATTGATATATTGGAAGTATGTGATTTGTTTTTTTATTTTGATTTTATAGGGAATTACGGGTAAGATTACAGTTGCATGAATCTCAGAAGAGACTTTGAACTTTTGACTTTCAATATTGTTAAGACTGTTATAGATTATGGGGACTTTTAAAGTTGGACTAAATATATTTTGCTTTATGCTATGGAGAGGTATGGCCCCAGAGACTCATGTGTTTGAAGAAGCCTATGGGGGCCAGGGAGTGGAATGTGGTGGTTTGAATATACTTGGCCCAGGGAGTGGCACTACTAGGCAGTGTGGCCTTGTTGGAGAAATGTGTCACTGTGGGGGTGGGATTTGTAGATCTATGCTCAAGCTCTATCAAGTGTGGAACAACAGCTTCCTCCTGGTTACCTATAGATCAAGATGTAGAACACTCACTCCTCCAGCACCATGGCTGCCTTCAAGACACTGTGCTTCTTGCCATGATGGTAATGGGCTGAACCTCAAACTGTAAGCAAGCTCCAACTAAACATTGGCCTTTATAAGAGTTGCCTTGGTCACGGTGTCTCTTCACAGCAATAAAACCCTAACTAAGGCAGATGGTGTTTCCAGGTTTGACTTGATATAAGGCCTATGACCTAGGCAGTCGGTTAAATCTCTTGATGGACTCAAATATGATGTCATCATTGGAAGATGGCCTTAAGTAGATGTGGTACCTAGTGTGGAGAATTAGGTAACTAATTCATCCATAAAATGAAGAGCGACTCTACCATGTGACCTCCTTAGCATGATGTCCTGGACACACATATGGCTGAGCCCTCTGAAACTGTGAACTCACATAGCCGTTTCCTTTTCCTTAAAGGTTTTCAGTCAAGCAGTTGGTCACAATAAGGAGAAATCAAACCAACACACATTGTAAGGCTACTTTCCAGTTCCTGGGTTTATTTAAACATGTTGGTATTTGGAGATCTCTTTTGCTTTTGGTACTCATGGGTAGTTTGATTGCCAGAGGAAATTAGATGGTGGGACACTTAAACAATACTTCACTACCATCATCCATCACTGTCTTTATCATATATTATTAATTCAGATAAGTAATATGTAAATCTATTCTGCAGTTTCACCAACACTTGAAATATAATTATATTGCATCTCTCTCTTCTTTTGATCAAATTTATGCTTTATGATGTGCCTTCTTTGCCTTAAGAGTCTCTAGTGACACTCAGAACAATTGGACTTATCTCCAAATAGTTATATAATTAAATAAACTACTACTTAGTAACATTTGAGAAGATGATTAAATTCATATGTTCCTTAGAGTTTTTATACTTCTACCTCATCAACTTTTTGAAATTCCATTTTCTTTTTCCCCCATTAATTTATTAATTCATTTTACATCTCAATCAAACCATTCCCCTGCCTCCCACCTCACCCATACAGTCCCTCCACCACCACCCCTTCCTTCTCCTCTGAGAGGGTGGAGCTCTCCTTTGGGTGCCCCACACACACCCTGGCATGTCAAATCTCTCTGCAGAGCTAGACCCATCCTCTGTCTCTGAGGCCAGCACAGTTACAGACAGGCAACAGCATTTGGGACAGCCCTTACATTCTATTTTCAACTTAGGCTAACAGCTATTATTTTTCACATGGCTCCTCGTGGTCTCTTCTGAAGTTGGCAGCTCCCATTGGTGTTTCATGGGAAAGTCTTCACTATACTTGACTAATGTTTACTGGAGACTATATTTCAAAATTTCAGTTCTTTGACTGCACTCTCTTGCTAACATGTGACTTAATTATGCAGCATTTCCCACAGAATTCCCTGCATATCAAATTCATATTTTTTTCTGGAGAACATTAGACAACATAGCAAGTATTTTGAGGGATATGCACTACAAAGGCTGTGATGAGTGTACTAAAGAACTGCTTCTTCCAAGGTTGTTTTTGTTGTTGTTGTTGTTGTTGTTGTTGTTTGGGGTTCTGGGTTTTTTGTTTTGTTTTGATTTGGTTTGATTTGGTTTGGTTTGGTTTGGTTTATTTTGGTTTGGTTTTTTATTGTTGCTGTAGCTGTTGTTTTAGTCATAAGGCCAACATTTTTAAAGAATGAAAATTTTGAGTCTCTGAAAATTAAGAAAAAATATTTCCTGGACTGAAGAGATGCTTCAGTGGACAAAGCACTTGCCCTGCAAGTCTCAGAACCAACATTCCTCAAAATCAACAGGAAAAGCCTGATGTGTGCAATAGGTACCTGAAATCCCACACACTGCACCCTAGCCCACACTGCTCTGCCATGACAGGAAAGGATGGACAGAACACGACAAGCCATGCCCCATTCTGTGGAACAGAGGCAAGGCATCCTCAGCAACCTGGACTAGCTGGAATCTGCAAGAGCTGAGTTCAAATACTGACTTTACCTTAACTAATGAAGAGGAGAGTGATCCAGGAAGATACCTAGCATCAACCTCAGGAGCGCGCGCGCGCACACACACACACACACACACACACACACACACACGGACCACCATGCACAAATATACACATAAAAGAGGAAACATTCATATGTACTCATTGTGACTGTGTTCTGTATAAACTCACATAATAAAGCTTAAAGAATATAGTGAATTTAAAATAATAATGAGCAATCAGTTCAAAATAAACAAAGGTACAACATTCTCCCCTAGCTTCCAGTTTATAACACATTTCTAGGTTTTTTACCATCCACCCCAGAGTGCTGTGAATATAATAAATTGTAAATTTTGTGAAAGGAATTTGAAAAATAAGTTTTGCAGAGAAAGCTGTGCTGTGTCCATATATTATGGAAATAGCAACTGTTAGAGCCAACAGTAGTTAAAGCCATTCAAATGCAATTAGTATTCAGACTTTCCCGAGAAAGAGATTTCCAACTCCATTACACAAACTCAAGAGTTAATTACTAGCTTAAAAGTGGTTGATGGCCACTTGCATCAGGGGACAGCTGCAGGCTAGTGTCAAAAACAGCTTAAGAGAACATCCATATGCTGAGACCTACAAAGCTGTAGGGGCAAGGCTGCTTGAAACCTTGAAGAGCTATTTCTCAGTCACAGCGTATTGTTGCCAATACTCACAAGTGAGAGAGCCTGCCTAGAGTCTTAAGTGAGACTGTTGACTTAGAGTTGTCAACAATTTTGGAACAGTTAAGACTGTACCCTTTTTTTAAATTAGATATTGTCTTTATTTACATGTCATATGATTTCTCCTTTCCCAGTTTCCCCTCCAAAAAGAAAAGAAAGAAAAAGAAAAAAGAAAACAGAAAACAACAAGAACAAACCCCTGTTACCTTCCCCCTCCCCCTGCTGGCTACCCCACCATCTCCCACTTATTGGCCCTGGAATTCCCCATACTGGGGCACGGAACCTTCACAGGGCCAAGGGCCTCTCCTCCCATTGATGCTCGACTTTGCAATCCTCTACTATACACATGCTGCCAGAGCAATCAGTCCCACCATGTGTACTCCTTAGTTGGTGGATGAGTCCCTGGGAGCTCTGAGTGTACTAGTTAGTTCATATTGTTGTTCGTCCTAAGGAGCTGCAAACCCCTCAGCTCTTTTGGTCTTTTCTCTAACTCCTTTATTGGGGAACCTGTACTCAGTTCAATGGATGGCTGTGAGCCTCTACTTCTGTATTAGTCAGGTATTGTCAGAAGATGCTCCAACATGTAATAAGAACACGTGCTCCACCATGTTCATAGCAGCCTTATTTATAATAGCCAGAAACTGGAAACAACCCAGATGTCCCTCAACAGAGGAATGGATACAGAAATTGTGGTACATCTACACAATGGAGTACTACTCAGCTATTAAAAACAATGAATTTATGAAATTCTTAGAGAAATGGATGGACCTGAAGAATATCATCCTGAGTGAGATAACCCAATCACAAAAGAACACACATGGTATGCACTCTCTGATAAGTGGTTATTAGCCCAGAAGTCCTGAATACAGGAAGAACAACCCACAAACCACAAGAAACTCAAGAAGAAGGAAGACCAAAATGTGGACATTTCATTCCTTCTTAAAAGGGGGAACAAAATACCCATAGAAGGAGTTGCA
>JADRCD010174940.1:20373-37297 GCA_019843815.1 Montemys delectorum | reverse complement strand
ACTTGGACGACTTCACTGCCCTTGGTGCAAATTTGCCACACACCTTTTGCATATACTTAGATTTTGCACTGTTAAATTATGCCTCTCTTAGAAAGCTAGAGCTGGGATAACAAAAAAATATGGTATAAACAAGAATGAAATTAATGAAAGTTCCCTGGAAAAAGTTTTGCAGAAAATTGACTCTTTCTTAAGAATTATGACTTAGATATAGATTTAGATCATCAACAAATGTTATTAATAAGCATTAGAAAGAGAATTTGAGAAAAATTACTAAAAAAAATAGAAAAAGGGAAATTTTAGAAGCTGACAAACCGTAACTGAATGACTAAGTTTTTATGTTTAGCTTCAGAAATAAGGAACTAATATGAACAGGAAGAGGTTTTGATCATACAGTTTTATGACAAGCCTTGATATCTTCCTAAAGGCAAAAGTAAGCAATTTTATGGATCCTGATGTTCCTCTATTTTTTACAGAATTGTAATAAAGATAGGAATCTTACTGAAACAAGGGTTCATGACAGAGACACAGAGGAAAACATTTTGGGTCAGTGAACTGCCTGCTTTCCTGAGTAGACTTCTCAGACCAGAACTTTACTGATATTATAGAAAAATGAATAACAGACTATCTTTGCTTAAGCAAAGGACAGCACATTATTTTAACAATCAATGAAAAAGGACAGTGGTTTTATATAAAATATAAAAATATAGAGGAAGGAAAAGAAACACTAAATAAAGCTCAGAAAGATTGAATTTTTGTAGAAAGCCAAGTTTGATACAATGGGAAGTAGGAAATAACTTTTGATATATTAATTCTGTGCTGAACTGAAACAGGTCAAATTCAAAAAAGTCATCCTTTCCTACATCTCTGTAACAACAAGGCTTACAACTCCAATCTTAAGGAAGATATTGAATTAAAAGGAAATTGATTTTATCACACTGTTAATTTTTAGTTCTCATAAAATTGCTGTTTGCATACATTGTTTCCCTTTCAGTATTCTTATGTAATCAAAGACGACTTCAGAAGAAAATGTATCATGAAAAGCTGTGTAGTTAATGAATAAAGTTTCTGAGGAAATGATTTCATGTATGAAGAAAGCCTGTGAGAGACACAGGCTGTCAGAATAGGTCAAGCCATACCGAGATGAGCTTCCTCTCAGTCCTGTCGCCCATGAAACAAAACTGAATGTTGTCCTACAACTGATTCTTTTCTCATGGCTCTTGTGCCACCTGTGGCAAACCCTGCCCTCATCTGTGGCTGGTCCTGGCACAGAAAGGATAAAAGACTTTAAGAAAACTAGATATTCAAAACTGTCTGTGCCATCAAGATCTAAAAGAAGTAAATCAAAAAATTCAGAAAAATGTTTCCAGATCTTGAAATATAAGTTGTTCCCTTGTTGATGCCCACTGAGGTCACCCCACAGAGAAAGAAACCATTTTAATGAGCAACACTTGGATAATTCAAAAAACACAGTACACCAGTAATAATAATGTTCAATAATATCTCCATATGAAGCATAGTCACAAGTAAGGAGAAAGTTATTAGACATCCCAAGAGCTTCTTTATGAAAGAGTTCATGTACTACTGTGTGCATATGAGTATGATGGGAAAAGATGATAATGTGTACAGTAATGAGAGGGAAATACAGAGATGGGGGAGAGAAGGAGAGAGAGAGAGAGAAAAGATGAAGGAGAAAGAGGAAGGAAGAGAAGTAGAGAAATAAAGGACAGAAGGAGGAATAAGCCCACTGGAAGATATTAAAAAGTAGTAGTAGGTACAAAATATAATCACTAATTTTAAGTAAAAGCAAGTAATGCAAGGTAATATAAAACTTTTCACTGTGAATTATACATTCACATACAGAATAAATTTATATCTTCCTTATAATAAGAAGTTCATACACAATGTCTAAAACAGATGACAAAGGTTGTCTGAAAGCACTTATTAATAGTATATATATGTAGGTCCAAATGTCATAGAAAACATTTAAAAGAATCTAAAGTTGTCACTTCTGGATAGAGGACTGAATAGAGTCCAGGGCATAAAATCAGTGTTTAAACCAGGGTTCAGGAGCCAAGTCACTCCAGCTCCCCAGAGTTATCCACTCACATCACTCCTATTCTCCCTGATCAGTGATATCGAGCAGGTGGCTTACAATTGGTCTTATGGGAGAATCCACATGAGGAATTCAGGAAATAGTGTACAATGTGTTTTTCCCATCCCCAAAGAACTGGCTGTTAATCATTTCTAAGTACTCCATTGACAATACGTCAATTCTACTGTGTTTCATCCATGAATTCATAAACCGTGTGTAACTCAGTCAATAATGAATAATAAATAACTTCCTAATAATAAACCATTCCAGGAAATATTTTTATTACTCTGTGTTCCAAAAGTCTTAAGAATATTGATAACCTAAAAGGGCTTAAGACTCTAAAAGTTATGTGAATATAATTACAAATTACTCCAGAGGGGAAGAAGAAGAAAGCACTTAAATTAATGCAGATGACAAGAGATTTGTGATGAACTCAGGATTTTTAGTGATCTACAGGAATGTTACTAAGAATACTATCAGACCATTCAAGAGTAAAAGAAAAGCCACAAAATCAAGAGAATAAAGCAAGGTGAAAAGGAACCCAAGCTTACTTGAAATTTTAAGTATAGCACCGAAGAGTTTGTGAATGAGAACTATCAGTATTTATAACCCTGAACAAAGCTCAAGTAAGGACCTCAACATAAAACCAGATAAACTGAATCTAATAGAAGAGAAAATGGGAAATAGTCTGGAATGCATTGGGACAGGAGAAAATTTTCCTGAACAGAGCACCAATAGCACAGGCTCTAAGATCAACAACTGACAAATGGGACCTCTTAAAACTGAAAAGATTCTGTTAGGTAAAGGACACTGTCAATAGGACAAAACAGCAACCTATAGATTGAGAAAAGATCTTCAGTACCTCTACATTTGATAGAGGGCTAATATCCAAAATATAAATAACTTAAGAAGTTAGACCCAAAAAAACATTACCTTATACAGTAAATGTCCGTTTGCCTAGGGATAGCACCACCAACAATGAGATGTGCCCTCCTACATCAATTAGAAAATAAGAAAACATCTGACAGACATATATACAAGACAGTCTCATTTAGGCAATTCTTAGGTTAAGTTTCCCTCTTTGATCTTCCCAAGTGGCTCTTGACTGTGTCAAGTTGATAGCTGAAGCTAACTATGACACTTTCCCTGTGGAACCACTTCTTTCTTCCCTTTTTATTAAAAATTAGATTCTTTGTGGCTGAATGGATGGCTCAGAGGTTAAGAGCACTGACTGCTCTTCTGAAGGTCCTGAGTTCAAATCCCAGCAACCACATGGTGGGTCACAACCATCCGTAATGAGACCTGATACCCTCTACTGGGGTGTCTGAAGATAGCTACAGTACTTACATATAATAAATAAATAAATCTTAAAAAATAGATTCATTTCTCATACAATATATCCTGATCACAGTTACTCATTCCTCAACTCCTCCCAGTTTCATCATATGTGAATCCATTCCCTTTCCATCTCTCATTAGAAAATAACAGGCTCCATACACACATGCACACATATAATCACATACACTCACACATGCACACACATATGTATGTGATGTATAATTTGCAATGCTGAGAGTTAATATCTAATTAATATTTAAGATTAGAACAAAAGGATCTATGTTATCTCCAGCCACCATCCCCAGGAGAGTAGGGCCATCTAGCAAATAGTTACCTTGCAATAACCATTTCTTATGACTTTATGTTGTTCAATACACTGATTGGGAAAGACACAAATGTGTTCACCTATGTTTCTGACATAAGCACATTAAAGACACTTCAATTTCATCAAAAAAAAAAAAAAAGAAAGAAAAGGAAAGGAAAGAAAAGAACAGGCTCTTTGTGAGAAGACAGTCAAGGCTAACACAAGAGAAGGATGCAGATAAACTGTCCACTTCCACATTGTTACAAGAAAAGGCCACTTAGGAAATATTCACCCAATTTATTAAAGATGTAGAGAAATTGCATGAAACTTTATTGTCCAGATTTACCACCTGAGAAGTCTCAAAGGTGTCTCTATTCAAACAAAAATTGAAAAAATGAGTAAGAATTATGAGCTTAGAGAAAAATCTTATAATTATTTTATAATCTTTTAAAATCTTATAATAATTATTTCCCTATACATCTCAAGTCACATAGACTTCATTAGGTGCCTAAATAAAGAGAGAAATAGCCTGAAAGAGCCCGGTATAACCATAAACTGATATATTAAAGACAATTTGTTTGATTTCAGAATACAAACGCCTCAATTTAATGAACTTAAATACATACCTCCTTCTGGTCAAAAAAATTTAAACATCATTTACCATGTTAGTTACATTCAATTCTTCTGTCTTTTTCTATGAAAATCCTCTTCCAGAGAAAACTTTAGAATGCTTATCAGCATTAGTGACAGTACTCTGCTTTTCTTTAAAATAATATTTTAAATCATTGCTTCCCCATATAATGAGCTCAATGAGAAAATGCCAAAATTACCATCAAAGAGAGCACATAATTCCTGTTTTCTCAGTTTAAGTAAATTATACAATGATTCCAAAATATGGTCTTGTAGACTGAAACTATGACAAAGCCAGATTTCTGTCTCCAGTAGTTCTATGAGAACAATCAATGAGGAAAGACCAGTTCAAACAAGAATAAAGCACATTTCCATTTTTAAGATCCATTTTTGTGTGTACTGCTTTTGTTCACTTTACCATTTATAATTTTGGTTGAATTTCATACAGGGGATATACACAATAACTGGAAAATTTTCACCAGTGCTATTTTCTTACCATAACTTGTAGGAAAAAACACAGGTAATTTCAATTTCTACAAATTGCATTCCTTGAGTCTTCAGCGAGAGAGCTGGTAAGACATGGAGAATAGCTTTCTCAGGAGACAGAGAAAGGTCTTGATCTTTTGGTTGCCATTATGCTGTGATTTTGCATTTGATGGTATTTGTCTTAAAACAAGAGGCTTTATTAGGGGACTGATTAAATTCCTTAAGAAACATCTGCCAGGTGCTTACTCCGAAAAGAAAAGAAGTAGTCTGTTCCCTGTGGAGCCGAAGTATGAATTGCAAGCACTGTCCTTGCATTACTCATGATGTACACTTTCAAAGTGTTAGAAAATGGTGATTATACAACATAAAAAAAGAGAAAAGGAGCACAAGAGAGAAAAGATTCATAAGTAGAATTTTGTGTTGATGAGAACCAATTGCTAAGATTGATCAAACTATCTTAATCATTCTTGTGAGTCACCCCCAACTGATTCCAATCTCTTTAGGATATTGAGAATATTATCTGCAGAGGAAATGGCTTTATCTTTCGGAGGAACACAATTATATTACTAAATGTTTTTTGGAAACATTCAGTTCATTAAGAGAGAGACAAAGACAAATATCATTGGCCTCAAATTGTTAGTTCAGAATCACATGGTGTGAAATTGAAAACATGCATTGACTGAGAATTATAAATATGCCAGCTACTGAGTGGAAAACATTATATGTGCTCTTAAAATTTTAGTTTGTGCTGACTTTAATGGGACATTAGGAAATGATGTCATAACTGTCCACAGTACTGTATTACAGTGCATGTGCCTACGTTATAAATGGTACACAGTATACAGTGAGTAAGCCTTGCCTGATGACAGATGTGAAGACACAGATGGGAAGCCAACGTAAGCTGATGTTTACAGGAAGCAATATAAAAAGAGAAGCAGGATTTCTGAATGAGAAAGACAACTCAGAGTACTACGCTCGCTCACTTCCCCCAGGCACTAAGGAAGCTCCCCAACCCTTGCTGTGTAAATTTTATTAATGTGCTCAATCTAAGAATGCCTGTCTGTAAAATAAAACAAATTCCTTCTGAATAGCAAGTGACCATTTGGGAAGAATAAAACAGGCAAAAGAGTACGGAACATGATATCTGAAATATTAGGCACATGTGTTGTTTTCCCTGTTAGGGACCATTTTGGTTACAAAATTTAACAAAGCAAACAGGTACATAATAATCTTTGGTGGAGATAAATAACCCTTCTCAGTTTCCTATTATTTATAATGGTGAAAATTGGACAAAAGAATTTATATTTGGCAATTTTGTGATTGAGAGAGAGGAGAATCTCCCTAAGAGTTTTAATATATATGTATACATATATATTATATATTATATATTATATATTATATATTATATATACTAGGTATCAGAATAATTGTACCACCCAAAATGCCCAATTCCTATTTTTTTGCAAGTTTGGCTTGGTAAAGAAGTTAGTTGATGTAAATCATCTTGGCTTAGAATTAGGACATTGTCAGGTATGATCTATTTGGCCACAGTTAAATCATGATAATATGGAAGAGGAAGACAGGACTATGAGATGTTTAGATCAGCGTTTGCTTACTTAAGGGATAAGAAAGAACCTGTCAGCCACCTCTACTGAAAAAGACAAAGAAGCAGGCGCTCCTTTGAGCCTCCAGCAGGAAATGGACTTGCTGTGGAGGTCAGGAAAAAGAAACTCTCTGGAGACAGTTCTCTCCTTTAGCTGCATGAGTCCTGGAAAACGAAGTAAGACCATGATGTTTGGAGAAAAGCTCCTTTACCCACTAACCATCTTTGTTACAGCAAGAGACATCATTCTCACATACCAGACGCTGCCAAATACATAGTAGGTGGACTGGTGAGCCTTCCATAGTCTTCTGAAATGCCAGTAAGATTGAAAGTGTGATTATAAACCATTAGAAAATATATGCGCCTTAAGTTTGCAGAAATAGATCAGCAGTTTAGAACACCTTACTCTTTTACCAGAAGCCCTGGGCTTGGTTTCCAACATCCAAATGACAGCTCACATAATCTGTAACTCCAGTACCTGAGACACTGAATAAATTTCTTGTTGCCCACTGGTTCCTGCATGCTGTGGTACATATTATCAAACATGTACAAACACATAAAAATAAATAAATAAATAATTTTTCTATACCTTAAACATTATTTTAATGGCTGAAGCACATAAGGGATATATTAACATGAGATAATGTAAAAATAGTTTTAAAATAAATTGATCCCCATGTAGAATAGTAATATGTTACATTATCTCTTGGTGAAGGAAAATGCTAAAGTTAGGGAGAAAAGAAAATAGAATGTATCTCGTGTGCTAATTTCTGTCTCATGATTTCTATTCCATCCTCACATACATACTCATTTTCCAGAATTACCATATATAAAGAAAAAAGAATAAAGATACAAGGTTTACCAAATGAACATTCCAAATTAAAACTATTCATGGAAAGAAGAGTGCAAGTTAAATGTCATACTATGACACCATTGGTCCATAATCTTCACTTCTTATGTCTTTTCATTTATCAGCTGACACTTCAGAAAACTTGTTCCAAGCCAGTGTGAGGAATCTAGAGAAGGTTAAGAAAAAGAAACCCTGAATACTTGTAAAGGCTTTTAATTCAGTTGATATATTCATGGCATGCATGGTACCACAATGAAGAGTAGACATGGAGAGGCCATTTCTTTGTATTATTTTACCCATGCTTCATGACCTCTTACCTTTCTAGTCTTAGTCTCAATGAAGATTTATAGTTTGTAAAAGATGAACTTGCTTCCTTAGGGTGTGAAGTTTCAGGATTGTTTAAGTAAAATCTCAAAGTGTCATTCATCCACCCATGATACAGACTTTACAACCATGTGGGAAAAGAATTCTATTACATTTGGCAATTGTGCTAAAATCAAGAAATAAGAAATGGTATCTGGACCAAAAATTAACTTTAGTTTTCCACCAGAGGTTTAAATTCCCACAGGATAGCAGAAACAGCTTGCTGCTAGTGAGCAAACTCAATTATTCGTTCGAGGACACTGCATGCTAAATGGAGACGAGCTCACTGTATAAGTGAAGTAAAATGCTACCATTCCTCACTGGACAAAGGCAAGGTACTGCTCTTCTGCCTCTGAAGGTTTTATTAAAGCCATTTCTCTGCACCGAGAGAGCCGGTGACAGGTGCTAACCAAGTCAGTTGGCAAACATTATTACTTTTTAGATAGGACACTTTGAAATGGCAGTTTCATAATAACCTAGAAGTACATGAAATACCCAGTGAAAGCTCTACACTAAGTTATGAAGTAATAAAATGTAGCATGATTGAAATATTCTCTCAAATATCAATTGTTTTGGTATCCTTTCCAAATACATACATACATACACACAGAGACACACAGAGACAAACACACACACACACACACACACACACACACACACACACACACACACACACGATCCCAATTTCAGATGCTTTCCATCATAACAGCAGTACAAACATCTAACCTGATGCTGTCTTACATAGCATTTATTGCATGACTAATTTGTAATTCCTATTGATGATTATATTTTCCTCGGAAGAAACAGCTGGAGAGGTCCCAAATGAATGTGTACTTTGTACATGATTTCAGAAATTGGAGGTGGATCTCTTTTGTGGCACGGCTTACTTTCTGTGGTTCTGGTATCAAATATTTCTATCTTCAAGGCAAACAAAGCTGGGTACACTGAAGCTGCACACGCAGTGGGGGATTTCCTGTCAGATTCAGAGTGTCAATATAGTTTCTGGGCAAGACTGAGGAACTGCAGATATGTTAAATGAACCACATTTCACTTTTATCAGCAAGGTGCGAAGAGAATTCAAAAACAAAACGAAATTACCCACGAGGAAGTTCTAAGAGGGCATTTTATTGGGAGTAAGGATAGCAAAGATCACTTGTAGGATGAGAAGGTTTCCTGGTTGTCTTTGAAAATGAGCAGAATATATACATGTCAGATACAGTTGCCCACATGCACTTGAATTTAAAGTCATCCTTAACAGAGCGCATAGTTCTCTACTTATCAAATACATGAAAAATACACTGACAATTCTATGCATGAGCAGTCTGTCATTTGTTGATATTTTAAAGCCGCAATAAGTCCAGTTTGAAATTAAATGATGTCTTTATTTTAACTCAGAAACCCTGTTTCATCTATTTCCTTCCCTTGTGACCTGGATGGGACAAAATGTCTCAGAAAAACACGAAACTGGAGTATGTTTTACATTTTCTTTTATTAAAAAATACCTTTACAAGTTCTTATTAGTCTACAGCATGGTTTCTTAAAGGATTAATTTATTTCTGGCTGAGGTTTTAGAAACACCTACCTATTTTAAATTATCTTTGTAAAAAGAGAAATCGATTTTCCAATATAAGTGTTGCTTACTCTGGGGAATAGAATCATTCTAGAAGAAGAGTTGCAATAAGTGCTTTTTTTGTAGTTCTTGGCTTTTATTTTCCCCTTCTTGGTTGGTATAACTGTGGGGACCATGCAGGAAAATAAAGGGACCACAAGAAAAGAACTCTTACTTAGCTTTCTGCAAAAACAAACAAAACTTTCAATGGATAATTATAGAATGGTACCTTGAGATTTTAAAGGCTAGTTAAACTAAACTAAACTTTGTGTTCAGTTCATACCACCAATCTTTCTGAAAGATCTCCAAATCCAAGCTTCACTCAATCAATATTACCATTAAAATTTAAAGGAATACATGTTGAAATACAACTAAAATTGAAAATTTTTGTAAGTCCAAAAATAATAGTTACTGATTTTTCTAGTGAACAGAGGATGGTGTGTCCAATTTAATCACAGGAATATTTCTGAAATATCTCCAACTACATGCTTCACTTAATTAGTATTCATCAAAAATTATATGGTAGTATGCATTCTGCCTGCTTTTTCTTTTCAAGGATTTAGAGAAATTACTGCTTAAGACAGTTTTAGAAACTAGGATAGACTACAGAAGAATCAAGTTAATAGGAGGAAAGTCAGTGTGCTCGTTTAAGGTCCTCTCTTGATGTTCTTAGTTCCATTATTAAAATAATTTAAGAAGGTATTCAATGGAATCTCTAGGACAGTTTTGTTAATAATTAAAAGAAAACCCACAAGGCAGATAGCTCCCAAGAAGAAGGAGATGAAGAAAAAGAAAAAGCTATGCCAGTTGAGTTATCATGTATGAGATCAGCCACATGCCAGTTGAGTTAATCATATATGAGCCAGATAGCAAACAGCCATCTTGTGAGGAAGATTACTTGATGAGAGAGAGAGAGAGAGAGAGAGAGAGAGAGAGAGAGAGAGAAGGGGAATAGAGGCAGGCCATGAGCACTTGGAGTAAGGGAGGTGAAGGGAATGGGGAGAGAGGGGGAGCAGGAACAAGGGGACAGAGCAAGAGAGCAAGAGAGAGAGAGAAGGGGGCAAGCAGCCCCTTTTATACTGAGTCAGGGACACCTGACTGTTGCCCTCTGTTGGGCAGAGCCTAGACTAAAGTGGCCTGAAGTGCCAGAGGATGTAACTTAAGCTCTGGTCAGCATCTAAAAAAATACAGAAGAGAAGAAAGAAAATATTATGCCTTTCTGAGTCAGGTTCATGAAGGTGGGCAGACCCAAAGAATTAGATCCATCTGGAATGACTTTGCAAAAGGTGGGGGGGGGGAAGGAAAGTAGATGCCTCCCTTATGGGCTAATTATTCTTCCTATCTTTTTAACATGCCTTATAATAGCCTGCCTTCCCAGGGGTAATCCCACTTTAAGGAGTGGTTCCTTAGCCAGATCGTTGACCTACATAATTGGAATGTAATATATCCACCCAGGCCAGATATTTCATTCTCTAGACCAGGGGAAATAGTTTTTCCTTAATGGGTTACTGTGATATAATTATTTTTAAATAATGAAACAAATTAATCAAAATCAAGCCATACATAATTGAAGATTAAATTTGTGGAATCTTAACATTAATCATTATTAGTATTACAAGTAAAAAAAAATCTTTATTAATCCTGTAGCCCAGTAACTCTTTATGTTGTTTATTTGTATTGTTTTTGATGATTATATTTGGGTACCATTACTAAAAGTGTCCAATAATAACTCATTCATTGAGTCAGTACTAAAGCCATTACAAATAATATTTTAGTAATAAAAATCTTTGAAAGTAGATTTTTGACTCAATGGTGAGAATTCTTTGTCTGCTGGAGAGATGAAGCCTTTGGTTCAGTTTTGAGCACCAGAAATAAAACAATAAAGCGATTTGGTTTTTGTTTGTTCATTTTTGTTTGTTTGTTCATTTTGTTTTTGTAAATCTGTACTAGCCATGCATGTAAGCCAAGTGAGTTAAAAATTAATGCTATAGTATCTACCATTTTCTGACAAAGAGCAAATAGAAATTATCAGGTCAGAAGGAAACTCCATTTCAGCAAAACTCCATTTCACTGGCAGTTAGATAAAAGCAAGCCATCCTCAGGAACCTGGGAAGCCAGTTCCCCTCTACCAAAAAGAAATGACAAAAGGCTATTTTTGCTGCCTATTCCCATACCAAAGCACATTCTGACCTCCAGGCTCCCTCACTAACACAGTATCACACTGCGAAGTCCCTGCTAGCATCCTCTCTTTTCTTACTTCCTCCCATACCCTGACGTTTTCAGTTTACGGGGCATTCCCCGCTCCCACTTATTCTTTCTTCTTCTTATAAACCTGCTATGATAGCTATTCTCCTTCTGTTGCCCACCCGCCCTTCGTCTTCTCAGTTTTCCTCTCACCCTTTCCTGTGGCCCTTTCTCACGATCTTTATTCTGTTCCCTACTCTCTCCACCCCACCCTCCCACTCTCTTACTCCTCTGCTCTGGCCCTGCTTCTCGCCTGAGCAGGTCTACTCTGATGGCATGATCCATCTCCTCATTTCTTTCTCTGTTCTCAGCTCTTCTAGAAGCCTCTGGCTGCTCTCTCATAGCTACAGTAAAATGATCCCGTGTAACCATACCATGAAGCAGCCATGTAGTCAGTTTATACACAAATAAATTATTACTAAGTGAAAATAAGATTATTTGGTTGAAGATCATTATACAATGTATAAGTATGTAATGTTCAAATTGGGTTTACACCAATTTTATTATTAGCAAGCTTGCTTACTATATTTGTAATAAAATGAGATAGAAAATGCCCCTCAAATTCTTGTCTTCTTCTTTCATTATTATTTTTATACATTCACACAGACATAATCTTATATATGTGTATATATATATACATATATAGTTGTATATCATATGAATGTGTGTATGTGTGGGTGGGTGAGTGAGTGTGTGTGTGTTTGTGTATAAGGTTGACAACTTGGCATTAAATCAACTATCAGGGTCTCGTCCATGGAAAAAACTGATTTTTCCCTCTCCAGTAGCTATTAATTTTAGCATTTCCTTTAGTTTCACCCCAACAGTTACCTAGCAACAGCCTGGTATGAGCCTGGTTCATATATAAGAGGACCATCCATTTTTTGTTTGTTTGTTTGTTTAACGGTTAAATCAGGACCCTCCTTTCATATGTGATTTCTTCTTGTCCTTGTTCTCCTCATTCTTGTTCTCATTCTCATTTTTCTTTTCCTCCTCCTCTTCTTCCTCTCTCTCTCTCCCTCTCCACCTCCTCTTTCTCCCTCCACATGTTCCCTGCTGGCCTCTTCCCTTCTTTCTCCATCTTCTTTCTTTCTCTGCATCGACTCCCTTCCTTTTCTCCCCTCCCACCACATCATGCCAACACATTACAAAACATGTTAATTATTGACTGTAGTTCTTCATCTAGAAGTAAAGAAACTTCCACCATCCACCTTTGCATGTTAGCTGATATGTGGTCATTATGTAGATCCTATTTACTCAAATATATTATTGAAATTCCGTGGGTGTATAGCATCCCTATTTGTCTAGAAGACACTATATTATAGCTGGTGTTCTAGTCCTCTGGCTCTTTAAAACTCAGTTCTTCCCCTACCAACAATTTTCCTAGCCTTACATTTAATTGGGGTTTTATTGAATATGCACATATGAATTGAGCCTGGGCTCCTCACAGTCATTTATTTTCTGTGTTTTGACTAGTCTTAGATCTAGATAATATATTCAGAATACAGGTAGAAATTATGATGGTCTAGTAAAATGGCAGTAAAAAGATGTCATTGTTAATCCTAGAAACAGGAGAAGAAAGACCACCGATACAAATAATCATGGCCAAATTAATTAAAACAAGCAATTAATTACATCAATTTTTTTTTCATGTACAAAGGCTGCCTCTTCCTGAGACAGGGTTTGAGAGGTCAGCACTGAATGTGAGAAAAAAGAGGGGTAGCCGGTTTCCAAATGGAGGATTTGGTCAGCAACAAAGGTGGGGTTACAGGAGCCTACATCATAACAAGTTAGTCTTAATGACTTCCTGAAAGATGTAATTGGAAGGTGGACATGAAAAAGTAGTCATAACAACCCTTTTTAAACAAAGGTAGGATTTCAAGGTGGTTATTAAGTTTTGAAACGAAGACATGATTGTAATCCTTATAACAGGCAATGCAGAACTATTTGTAGTTAATGTTAAAGGTAAGGCATAGTCCAATCCTTGGGAAATAGAGGTTTAACCTTAAATAGGAATGAGCCTAGTTCATCTTTAGTATAGGATGGGCTTTAAGTCTATGGTGCAAGCAGACTGGTTCTTCCCTCATCTAGGTTCTTTGACTTCCACAGTCATGGGTGGTTCTGTAGTTTTTAAATCACTTGTCTTTTCTATTACATGGAGAGTATTTAAACTTTTGTCTGTGTTTACACCTGAACCCTTTTCACTGACCCAAGACTGTGTTGGAGAAATAAGGAAACTGCAACTAATAAACATTTAAAAATTGAGAAGAAACTATGGCAGGATTTATGAATATGGTTAATGAATTAAGTAAATAAATCAACTAACTATGCATGAAAAAGATTCACCATCAAAAGATACATAAATGTTGCTCAAATTGAAATGCTCAGATTAATTAGCATCATAATCTGAAATATATTTTCCCAAGATGCATATCCAGAAATCAAAGTCCAAGGTTGTCTGTAGATCTACTGATTGAAAAGCAAATCTCTAAAGGCCGAAGCTAGAGAGGAACATTGATACTGCATGGATTCCTTCTTTCTAAATAATGACCCTTTATAAATTAAATCATCCAAGAGAGGTACCATTTGCATAATTTTGGATATTACTATTTATTTTCTTAACCAATTATTTGCAAATGAAGATTATTTTCTGTCCTTGATCTTTTACTGCAGAAATTGTACCTTTTTAATCCAATACTTTTAATGAGGATACTGAGCTGTTGTCTGTCAGGTCACTTTTGGGGGTGGAGTGGAGCGGATAGCTTTTGAGAAAGACTCTCACTATGTAGCTTGGGCTACCCTGGAATTCACTATGCAGATCAGAACTGCCTTGTACTTGCAGACATCTGCCTGCCTCTGCCTCTACTGTTGTCATTAAAGGCAAATATGACGATAACTGGCTCTATCTATTGTCTCTTAATTTTTATCTCAAGAATAAGAATTTTTCTTTTTTCTTTGGGAGACAGAATAGTAACTGTAGTACTGGCTTTTTCCAAATCCTATCTGCTTTATTTAAAAAAAAATAGGATATTGCTGACTCCAGAAGCATACCACACAAATGATTCTGAAAGGTGGATTAATCACAACACTCTGCTAAGCCATCAAAACCAGAATTGTCTTTCACTAACATTCAGTAGAACACATTGTTACATACTAAGAATTGATAGCTCAAAAGCCAATTGACGTTGCAGACAGTGCTAAAGTGGTTCATAAATTTGAAATGACAACAGATGCTTTGAAAAGGAGAGCTGGTTGGATTTAGATTGAACATGCTAATTTTCAAAAAGAATCATTCCTGGCTTGATTTTATACAGTGCAACCTGTTAAGGCTATTTGGAAATCACAGGGGCTGGTGATAAAATAATATTGAGCTCAATTACCCATTATCAGAGGAAGGGAAGCCAGCATCCCTTTACAGAGTTATTTGAATTTACAATACAGAAGGGAAGTCACCCAGTGACTCAGAGGACAAGTGCCTCCATGCTGAGGGAGCTGTTGGGGTGAATAAGTGACAAAATATGGGGATATATTCCAGCTAATTTGGTTTTGCTTAGAGATTGAAGTTTTACTTTCTACCACTTGAGAAAAGAGAGTTAAACAAACAGCCTCTGTCCTCAGGCAAGATTAAATTGAATCCTTTATCATGGGGATCCATAACAGATAAGATTAAAAATTCTCATCAGTCAGATGACTGTAGAAAATATTTAAGTGGAGTATTGTAAGAGAGAAATGTGTAACTTTAGGTCCATATGCTCTTGACTGTAGAAAACTAAGTTCAAACATCCCCGAATTACAAGATTGATTTATAAATTAATGGTCGTCCTCAGCTAACCTCTCTTTAGGGCTTCACACTTTCTTCAGCAAAAGAGACTGTGTTGGGGGTGGGGCTGTGAACCCAGAATTGTGATATAAGGCTTGGCTTCAAGATATTTTCCAGTTGCCTGTTATCCGTCCTTCTTAATATAATCCCTTAAAGCTCCTCTCAAGGTACAGACTTTACAAAAGTATGAGCATTAGTCAGAGCTTGAATCAGCATTTGGTGTAGAACAAGGTTGAGAGTTTCATAGAACACAAGATTAATAATACATGATAATTAACAAAATATTTCAAGAAAACAAGATTAAAGAAAAAATTCTATGAGAAAGTATATACCAATTTAAATGAGTTAAAATGTCTTTTTTTTCTTACCTTACATTGTTACGCAGTGGACAGAGACTTTCTTATCTAATTCATAGTTTGGGGGCTCACAACCACCACATTCTCCTTATAGCTTTGTGTATCTCACTAAATACATTTTTAAACATGATAATTGATTGGAAAGACATGAGGAAAGCATATATTTATAACTTGTTCATTTTAAGATTTGTGTTATTTTTATACAACTTAATTTAGCATATGAGGAGATATTTTGATGAGTTTTGAAGTGTATATTTTCCATTTGTCCCCAACTATGTCATAGTATCAGAATAAAAATATTAAAAGAATTCTTTTTCGGATGTGGTAGAATCACTTCATCCACTCTTAACATTCATTATCTTATTTGCGTTATGCACCTTGAAATATGATTAATATTATCAAGTCTAAAATGTGGATTTTGTGGTTTGGGATAATCATGCCATATCTTGACAAACCAGCAGTCAGAAAGTTCATAACAAACTGAATAATTTTATCCCCTGCCCTGGACAAAAATGTCCAGCCTAGACAATGGCCTACAGAGGAGCTTAAGGAGGATTTGCTGGAACACTATGCGCTTTTCAAGCCTTTTTAATGGGTGACTCAAATGCCATTCTAGTACAGATCATATGTACTTCTTTTTTGTTTGTTTGTTTTGTTTTTTATTAGATGTTTTGTTTATTTACATGTCATATAATATCTCCTTTCCCAGGTCCACTCCAAAAAAAAAAAAGATAAAAAATTAAAATAAAATAAAAAAACAAAAACAAAAACAAACCCCTGTTTTCTCCTCCCTCCCTCTGCTTACCAACCCATCCTCTCCTGCTTACTTGCCCTGGCATTCCCCTACACTGGGGCATAGAACCTTCATAGGGCCAAGGGCCTCTCCTCCCATTATTGACCAACTTGGCCATCCTCTGCTATACATATACTGCTGGACCCATTAGTCCCACTGTGTGTACTCTTTGGTTGGTGGTTTAGTTTCTGGGAGCTTTGAGGGTACTAGGTAGTAAACCTGGATGAAATGAACAATTGTCTAGACAGATACGAGGTACCAAAGTTAAATCAAGATCAGATCAATGATCTAAACAGTCTCATATCTGCTAATGAAATAGAAACAGTCATTAATAGTCTCCCAACCAAAAAAGCCCAGGACCAGATGAATTTAGTGCCGAGTTTTATCAAACCTTCAAAGAAGACCTAATACCAATACTCCTCAAACTATTCCACAAAAT
>JADRCD010174938.1:29297-41299 GCA_019843815.1 Montemys delectorum | reverse complement strand
GGGGGGGGGGGCTGTCAGAGTGGAACAAAGAGAACTGCTTGATCTTGGGTTTTTAGCCTCTGAAGCTCTGTGCTAAACCCTAAGTTTTATTGAGTAGGCAGGCAGACTACAGTATTTTTGTTATGGCAATGGAAAACAAAGTGATGTATTTCTGTACTCTGTGCTCGTCTAAGACTCAAAGTTCTTCCCATAACCTTCAAAGTCTCCAGTGATCTGTCCCTAGTCACTTCATTGGTTCTCCTCTGCCCCTGACTATTATTTAGCCAACCACCTTCTCTGACTTTCTCCACTGCATGGTCCTCCTTCTCACACACTGTTCTGGGTCTAAGCTCCTGGGTAGCAGCACGACTTACATCCTAGCTGGAGTCAGCTCTTACTCAAGCTCACCTTCCAATCAGCACTCCCTGGTCCATGCCTCCTATAAGTCCTCCTCCTCCAATGGGCAACCCTGCATGATGTCTTTGGGCAGCCACTAGCTATGTGTAGTTATTTTGTTTCAAAGTGATGACTCAGATATAGAGGATCAACATGGAAGTTCCATGGAGCAGTGCTGCTCTGAGTCTCCACACTGACTTGTTTTTATTTCTAGGACTAACCGCTGCATCAAAGTATGTTCTTTTTTTCTCCCATTGTGATGACTGAAGAAGAAATTCTATACAACCAGAGGCTTAGTGTGTCTTGTTCAGTCTCTGATTTTCAGCTCCTAAAATAATGCCTAATATATCTATCACTGGTCCCTAGTAAATACAGTGTGAATGGTCTTTGAGTCACTACAGAAATAAATGAGCATCGTGAAGGGAAGCCTGCTGCTCTTCCCCACCCCAGCTATATACCTTCCAGGCCAGGCTTCCTGAAAGGAAGTCAGCTCCTGGCTTTGCCCACTGAGTTTCTTTCATATGATTTTCGGGTCTTGGTGAAAGAGGCAGATTCACAGATGGCCCTTTTCAGGCCTGGAATTCCTTCAATGTGGGAAAACCTATTGTGAGAATGTCATCAGTCATTCAATGGAAGTGAATGTTTCTCTGCTATTCAAGAGTAGGAGTTGCTTGCAGTTGGATTTTTTTTTCTTCCTTTCTTTTAGCTGAGTATTCTTCATAATGCGAATTATTTGAATTCTCCTTGGGCATCTGGTTTCCCCAAAGAATCATAAGATGTTGCTGGTAACTTGGGGACTGAATCTAGGATTACTGAACTCTTTCTAGGCTCAACTGAAGATGTCCTAGGTCTGCTTGCCAGTTCTTCCTGCAGAACAGTATCTGTACATGTGATGTTCCCAGACTTCCCTTCCTGAATTATCCTCTAGTAAGTCTGACTCAGTCTTTGCAGCCCACCTCATCTGCTCCTTGATGGATAATCCCATAGATCATGATGTTCCACAGGAGACAGCTACCAGACCCTCTGATGTGTCTGACAGGAACAAGAGCTTGTGGCCAGAGTATATGTCAGCTACCAGACCCTCTGATGTGTCTGACAGGAACAAGAGCTTCTGGCCAGAGTATATGTCATCTACCAGACCCTCTGATGTGTCTGACAGGAACAAGAGCTTGTGGCCAGAATATATGTCATGGTCTGAGAGACCAATAAAAAAATATATAAAATAATATGAAATGTTTTAAATATATATTATGTATGTATATACTTTGCTTATTAAATAATTGGCACAATAAAGAATTATATAAACCTCACTGAGTAGCAGTGAAGGCTTGCATAACATATTTATATGCATTGAGTGAGTTGACTATCAGACATTTTTAGTTCTGGAAATAATTTTTAAACTTAGTGTAACATTAATGGAAAATTCTTTGAAAAAAATGGCTAAGCAACTCTAAAGCTTATTTGTAAGAGAAAGCAAATGAAAATAATAAAAATATACTTGAAAAGAATGAGCATGCCATTCTCATGGCTGACAGTAGGTTTAGTGGTCCAGAAAATATAGCAAAGGATAAAAGGTCAAACAAGTTCAGCTAGCAGTAGATGCCGTCATTGAGGCAGAATGGGGGTCTTAAGAGGCAGGAACACCTATAAGAACTTTGTTTCTTGTCACCGGGATATTTCCATAACTGTTTCTGGAATATTTGGTAGCTAGTCCTACCTCATACAATATACAAAATAAGTTATAGAACTAAACATTCAACAACTAAGCAGAAACTAGTTCTACTATAGATGCATATTTTAGAAGCTCAACAGGGCCCTAAGTTTGCTAATAAGGCAGAAAATGGGAACAGACAACCTAGTTAAGTAGATTGTATAAAAAATGATATATAATAGCTATTCATGGCAAAAATTCATTGTGGATAAGACAATCTGAGAAAAATATTTATAGCACACACACACAAAGGCCTCTTAAAATTCAATAAGCAAAAGACTGTGTTAGTGTCTTGTGTCTGCCTACCAGACTGCTACAAACTGGGTGACCTGAAATTTGTCTTCTCTCTGTTCTAGAGGCCAGAATCCCAGCATGGAGGTATTAGCAGACCCGCAGTCTCTGTAGCAGAGACTCCTTCTTTGTCTCTCAGGGTGGGTGAGTCTAGGACCCCTTGGCTTCTGGCTGTTGCTGCAGTCTGGACTGGATCCCTTCTGTGTCTTTCCTGTCCTCTCTCACAAGGACTGTTGTCTAAGGATCTTCAGCATACCCACATAGTTCAGGGAGGTTATATCTCAATACTTTAACACAATTGCTTACTTTTTCCAGCTAAGACATCAGTTATATATTCTGGTGGCTAAAACACAGACATGTCTTTCTGGGAGTCACCACTAAACCTACTGTCAGCCCAAAATGAGAATGGCACAGGATGAGCATTTCATGAGAGACGTTCAATTTTACCAGAGGTCAAATGCAACTTAAAATGCTAAAATATGCTTTTCATTCATCCCAGCTGTCAATTTCCAGTATAGGCAAAAACACAGGAAGATGGAGCAGCCTTTTAACCTTCCCATCTGACAATAGAATGATTTTAAAGTTACCAAAATTCTGCTTTCCTTTTGACCTCGGGAATTCTCAGCACACATTGCTAATAATAAAACACTGCCTAATTGCCCAACGGTGGAGTCAGGTCAGATGAATTATAGCCCAATGTAAATTAAAGTGGTAAAATAATATTTAAAAGCTAGTGAAAATTGCAGTATCAAAGCAAATTATGAAAACATCCACCGGGACTGAGTGCCTTTCCAGTCTGCTCTCCACAGCCCTATATCCTCGTCCATGCTCTGGGTAATGTTTCGAAATACTGATCAAAATGATTGATCCCTGAAGGACAAAGAAATCCTTGAGGAATAGTAATGGAAAGGAGGACAAGCCAGCATGGGGACTGAGACTACTGCAAGATTATAACAGGGTGTGGTTAACAGGCAGACTGGAAGATGGGAACACACCATACACCTCTGCCTGGTAGAAGGACAGCTGACAGTTGTCTACCACTTAGCCAAGATGGAAACCCAAGCCTTACAGCAGATGTGCACAATTTGGAATCTAGAATTACTGAGAGCAAATGATAGGCAAACTAGTTCAACAGTTTGTTACCCATTTAGGGCTATAGCAGAGGTGATCACAAAACCCTATTTAAACAAACAAACAAAACAGAAAATTCACAGGAAGCTTCGCAATGCTAGATTGTAACCTGTAAGAGTAGTTCTATTTTTTTAAGACCTGCTTTCACTTTTAAAACTTATTAATGATAAAGGAGCTTTCATTTTGTGATTAAGACTGTTATTAAATATTAGAAGCTAAGCCTGAGAATGTTTCTTTGCTACTATTTGCCAGGCAACTCCTGCAGAAGGCCACTGTCCATTCATGAGAGAATGAAACCAAACAATCACTCTTGTTATAGAAGCTATCAGCTTCCTAGTGCTACCTTGGAGGTTTGCTGGAGGTTCTGGAAGGTGTCCTGACAGCCAAAATGGACAACACATACCATGAAGTTCTGTGTGGCCTGAAAGAGCCACTGACACCAGTAGGAAATTCCACAGTGGAAGAGTTATAGATGCTAAAGTGATCTGAGCTGGGCTTCAGGCACACATGTGCAGTGACTAGCTCCATGCTCCATGCTCCGTGATCCGTGCTCCATGCTCCATGCTCGCGCCTCTGCACAGCCTCAGTGTTCAAAGTCGAACACTGTTAAGGATGAATATCTCTGGGTTGTAGAAACATACATGGTTCTGTGAGTGTGTGTGCAAGAGCATGCATGCGCACATGCAAGAGACACAAAGAGAAACAGAAAGGTTCACACAGAGATTGATTCTATATAATTTTAAATAATTTTAGAATAATTTCCCCAGCCTATCTTCTAAGAGACAATATCTTATATTTAAAAAAAAAAAGGGCATAAAGAAGGAGAAAGAGAGAGTATAATCCAAATACATGTTATAAAATTCTCAAAGATTTAATAGAATATATTTAAAATTCTTGTTTCTGGTATTTTTATTGCAATAAAAGAAACATAACATAGACATTTCCATTTAATCATCTTTAACCGTACACTCAGAATACTCTACAACCACCGTCAGCATGTTCCTTCCTACCCTTCATTCCGGAAAGATAAGAACTCTTCATGCTTTTACTGACAGCTAGCTCCCTCTTCTCTGTTCCCCCGCCTCTGGGAACTAAGTTCTTTCATACTAAGCCCCTCCGCACAACCTTTGCATACCAGGCATTTGCGAAAAGTCCAGATGCTCCCCAGGATCCTGGCGTAGTGCTCTGCTTCACCAAAGACTCATTTCCACCACAGCTTCACTAAAAGGTAGTTGATCCGATGTTTGAACAGGTGAGCTCCAGAGTGGGACTGCCTGGTTTGATATCTGGCCTGCTATTCACTGTGTAGTACAAACAGACTAGCCTGCTCTAGTGTGCAATGAGTGCATAGCACTTTTAAGTCTGGGTAAAGGCAGATATGAAAAAGGTGCTGTCCTAGCATCTGAAAAGCACATACATCGTTTAAGAAGGAGGAGCTTTTAATAACAGCTGTCTATTCCTCCATTCCCAGGAACTGTTTATAGTATGACCGATGAGGGGTACAAGAGAGGGAAAGACTGAAGGTGGAAGCTCTGTGAAGAAACAAAAACTATCTATCTATCTATCTATCTATCTATCTATCTATCTATCTCTATCTATCTATATATCTATCTATCTCTGGGGTGTGTGTGTGTGTGTGTGTGTGTGTGTGTGTGTTCATGCATGTGTGTGATGGGAACTTGTGTGGAGCAACTTTAAAATACTACGTGGCATTACTAGGTATATGCTATTTTGTGAACCACCCAAAGAAGAAATGCGTTTGGGAGCATGCATGTACATGTGCACGCGCATGCACACACGTGTGCGCACACACACACCACACACACAGTCATACATCACACTTCTTGCCAGAATAATTCTCATTAATATATACATGTTATCTTTTTTATATTTGTTCAAAGTATGCCTATCATTTAGTAGAGAAGGTGTCACCTGATGTAAAGCTATTTGTTTTAATTATCACCTTTAAAAATATAGTTTTAGTTGGCTATGAGTTCTGTGGCTCAGCATGATGATCAGGGCATTTACACAGGAACCTGAAGACTGGGGCTGTAGCTCTGTGTCAGCGTGTTTGCCCAGCCTATTCAGACCCAAGTTTGATCCCCAGTACTTCCAATACAGGCAAGATGACGACGTGTTCCCTGAAGGAGAAGCTTTCGTGTGCCGCCCACACACGCCTGGATGTTTCTCACTGGGCTCTCCCAGCTTTCGTTTGTGCCTTGTTTCCATCATTCGCCTGTTCTTTTCAAAGTCTGCCCCGCAGAGCTGAAGCTGCTCTCACCTCCGTGCAGAAGCTGAAAGCGCCTGTATCTCAGGGTCAGCCACAGGCACCCTTAGCTGGCACCTGGCAGGTGTGGTGGTGTGAAAGCTTGGCAGGTGTGGCGGTGTGAAAGCTTGGCAGGTGTGGTGATGTGAAAGCTTGGCAGGTGTGGCAGTGTGAAAACTTGGGTGGAGGCATCACCAACTGTCCAACATCCTTCTGGGAGACCGTATGGAGTCTTTGCTTACAAGGTGCATGGCCAAGTCTTCTGCTCATTATGGCCCTCCCTGACCTTTGACCCTTATTCTTTCCTAAAAGATGTGCATCTGACGCCTGATGGGAGGCTCTCCCTCTAGGCAACCTGATTTCATAGATGTCAGATTCTGTCCTAAAAATGATGTAAGCTGTGAGTCATTGGACCCTCACTACAATGTAGAATCACCACCGTCACCTCACAGCAAAGGAAAAAGAAAGGACATCATGTGACTCTTGGAGACAGAGGAAGTTTCAAGGCTTTGCCTAGGTTCCTGCCCTCTTGGTCACTATACCTTTTTTAACTTCATCATATTTTCTTTAGAAAGGCAGCCACCACACTGTAATCGTTTCCATGAACAAACAAAACTGCACTTGAGAATTACGGCCCATTTAAAGGCATCACTGGTGTAAGATATCATTAGTGACTCCAACTTCTTTTATTGTAAAGCCACAACATAACTTAAAGGAGAGGTGGCGAAACAATTTTAGGACAGGGAGGAAAAGAATAGAAAGCAGGCTGGAGCACTTACTGACCGCCCAGTGGGAGCACTGAGTGAGGTGGATGAGGTTAAGGCTTTGGCCTCAGACCCAGCTTCTCTGACAAGTCCTCTGGGCCTGGACTTTTAATCCCTTTATGCTTTCGTAGTCTCACCTCAAAGATGGAGACTATAACATTTATTTTATATGATTGAAAAAACTAGGAAAAATATAGGATGCACATAAAATGCTTCATACACACTTGGTATAGTAAGCACCAAACCAAGCATTTGTATGCTAATAAAATGTGTATGTATATGCATGTGTGTATGTATGTATGTGTGGTGTGTGTGTGTGTTATATGTCTGTGTGTATGTGTGGTCTTTATATATATATATATACATATATATATACATATATGTATATATATACATACACACACACATATATATATATGTCTGTGTCTGTGTGTATGTATGTATGTCTGTGTATGTGTGTATGTGTGTCATATATGTGTATATATGCCCTGTGTGAATATATGTATATGTGTGTATATTCACATGCATGTGTGCACCTGCGTGTATGGGAACCAGAGATTTATTTGGGGAATCTTCCTTGGTGAGTCTTTCATATTCTTTTTTGAAGCAGAATCTCTTAGTCAAGTCCAGAACTGGCCAATATGGGTCATTTGTCTAGTCAGCATTATCTAAGGATCTTCTGTCATCCAGCTTTGGAGACTCAAGTTATAGGCATGCTGTCACCCAGAATTTCCATAGGATCTGGGGATCTAAACACCAGTTCTTTGCTTGTGTAGAAAGTGCTTTAACTACTCAATCATCTTTCTATCCCATTGGTTTTCAATTAATTATGATTTTCAATGAAAATTGGTGCCTGGTGCATAGTGTACATTATACTCTGTAATTTGTCTAGAAACAAGGCTGAGGATTGGACATTGAGCTGTTCAGCTCAAGGAAACAAGCTTGGAGCAGGAGGAGGGGTTCTAATTTCATCCAGCCATGCTTTCACAGTGTATATGTGTATGCTTTGTGAGTCTATATGTCTGTGTGGCTTGTGAGTCAAGGTATACCCTTACAGCTGTTTAAATATATTTTTTAATTCTTGAAAGATTCCTTAAATTTATTTTGATCATAATCATAGTCATTCCTCTTCCCTCAATTCCTTCCAGATCCACCCCCACCTCCCTATCCACCTAACTTTGTGCCTCTCCTTTAAAAACACAGAGAAACCCTGTCTCAAAAAAAAAAAAAAAAAAAAAAACAAAAAAAAAAAAAACAAAAAAGAAAAAAGTGGGACTTCCTGCCCACGTTCCACACCTCCATGCTGGGATATTTTCTAGTTTGAGTTTTCCCAGGTTTGGTGTGTGCTGTCACAATCACTGTGATTATATGTATGTAGCTGTCCTGTTGTTGTCACTGGGAACCTGTTTTCTTATATTTATCCATCACCTCTGGCTCTTAAATCTTTCTGCTCTCTCTTCTTTGATGATCCTTGAGTCTTGGGGGGAGCCTTTTGAGACATGATGTTTGTATTTTTAAAAGCTGTAAAGTAGTTAGCTTCACTCTCAGTGGAACACCCGAGTAACATTATCCTAAGAACAATCTTTTTTAAACAAAAACTGTAGTAACAATCCTAGCCAGCTACTCCAGACACTGATTGTTGTTGAGCTGAGAAGCATCATAGAGTGTTGATGTGTGTGTGTGTGTGTAGGGGGCGGGGAATCAAAGCAGGAAAGGTGCATTCTGTATCTTTATATGTGGGACAGCGAGAAGAGCCCATAGCTCTTTCCAGCTGGATGATGGAAACACAGGGAAAGGACTAACGTGCATCTCTTCTGGTTCTTCTTGTGCAGCTCTATTCTGAACCAAGAGTGGATGATGCTGCTGCAGCTGAGCTGCTGAGCACTCTTGGTGGACACTCTCCTGCTGCACTTTGCCCATCGGCCAAGGCAAAATGGAAGACTCCTACAAGGATAGGACTTCACTGATGAAGGGTGCCAAGGACATTGCCAAAGAGGTGAAGAAGCAGACTGTGAAGAAGGTGAACCAGGCAGTGGACCGGGCCCAGGATGAATACACCCAGCGGTCCTACAGTCGGTTCCAGGATGAAGATGATGATGATGACTACTACCCACCTGGAGAGACCTACAGTGGGGAAGCCAATGATGATGAAGGCTCAAGTGAGGCCACTGAGGGTCATGATGAGGAGGATGAGATCTATGAAGGGGAGTACCAGGGCATCCCCAGCACTAACCAAGGGAAGGACAGCATCGTGTCCATAGGACAGCCCAAAGGAGATGAGTACAAGGACCGCAGAGAGCTGGAGTCAGAGAGGAGGGCTGACGAGGAAGAACTCGCCCAGCAGTATGAGCTGATAATCCAAGAGTGTGGGCACGGGCGTTTCCAGTGGGCCCTTTTCTTCGTCCTGGGCATGGCTCTCATGGCAGATGGCGTGGAGGTGTTTGTGGTGGGCTTCGTGTTACCCAGTGCAGAGACAGACCTATGCATACCGAATTCAGGATCCGGATGGCTAGGTGAGTGCCTTATGTCAGTAAAGCAACTCTGAAATGTCTTATTTATGGAGCACAGAAAAAAAAATAACTTCCACTTAGAGCAGCAGCTCTCAACCTATGGGTTGTGATCCCTTTGGGAGTAAAATGACCCTTTCAAAGGGGTCGCATATCAGATATCCTGCATATCAGATATTTTCAAAGTTACGGTTATGAAAATACAATGATCTGGGGTCACTACAACACAAGGAACCGTATTAAGGAGTCTTAGCTGAATTAGGAAGGCTGAGAGCCACTGATTCAGAGCATTGCATTTTTCCAGCAATTTTTAATGACAAATTTTATAACTACAAAAGGAGAGGAATTGTGCAGTGAGCACCTGCAGAGTCACTTGGGTTCTGTAGCTAACTTTCTAGACTATATCTTCATGTTTCATGTATCCATCGTTACCACCTAGTTGTGTGCATTTTTAAAGGTAAGTTAGAGAAATACATTTTAACCTACTCTAGGAAAAGTCATGTGACGTTTAATGGGAAGTGCATCACTACATGATATGTAAATTTCATTTTTATCATTAAAATCTACAGAGATAACTATGATATCACTAGCAATGTTGTCTTTGGGTCATCATTATGGGTATAGCCTTTGGTGAAGCAACATATTCTTATATGTCACATGGGTGCTTGGCAGAATAGACTTACAGTGGTGTCTCCTTTACTGAGGTCAAGGTACAGCTGGGGATGTAGCACAGTGGTAGAGCCCTTGCCACATGCAGGGCCCTGAGTTCGTTCCCTGGACCCTTATAGAAACCCACTTGACACTTTCTAAATAGAGGTATATTCCATAAAAATGATAAATGCTAATTTCAAGTATTACATCTAATAATGTCATTTGTTTTTAGAGCACTGATACTTTCTCCCTGTGATCCACAAGAATGTTGGCTTATTTTTCCCCAATTAGCTTTATACATACGATTTTCTGTAGGTGATTATAACTTTGTTTTCAGGGTTGTACCTAAGCTGGACAAACTTCATTCTCTAATATGATTTTTAAAATCAACTTCAAATTTTATTATTAGTTCAATTCCATGTGTTGCAGTATGCCTTTTATAAGCTGCCTAGACATCAGATTTAATTTTTATACCCAGCTCACCATGAACCCAGGGTTCTTATTCTTTTGGAGCTGTAGTTAAAACTCTTGAGATAAGTTGGAGAAATACACAGAGTTTAAGGGTCCATGTCAACTCCTTGATACATTAAGTCAGGGCGATTTTCAAACCCCTCTTACAAATTGTGTCTTGAAGAGCATGTTTGTGGGAATGAAAACCTTTACATGTTTTAGAGGCTATTAAAGAAATTAGACTACTAGTGTCTATATTTCCAGGAGATGTCTTTAAACTAAGCTTGAGAAACCAAAAGTGTAAAATTTTTGTTTTGTGATATAGTTTATTAAATAATGTCATAATCATTGATGCAAAGAAATTTGTATGATTAGATGTCAATTCCCAACTTTCCAGCGACACAACAGATAATTACAAAGAAAATTAGGACCAACATTGTCTAATTCCTTTAAAGCTTTTTATTCTTTAAATTAGCTCTCTCTGTGGGTATTTGCTTCCTCCTGTGTGAGTAAAAGAACCAAGTCCATAAAAGCAGATTGCAAGAGGCCACAAGATGGAAGTTGGAAAAATAACTTGCATATTTTTGCTGATAGATTCATGTGTGTTCAACCATCAAAATGCAGACATCACCATGCCTTGAGGGAGAAAGCTTAGCAAGTCATCACATTGATTATTTCAGCAGATCGCTTGTATCTGAAACTGTTTTTCCTTTGTTGATTTTCTTTTCCTTTGGAGGGCAAGTGTATCAGTGCAAGCCTAGTTGTCCAAGAACTTTCATGATTTTGCTAAGGGAATGTTTCAGTAGAATGTGTCAAGTCAGATCCTTAGAATTTTATCCACATGGCTAGTTAAGCATTTCAGACTTGTATTTGGAAGGAAACCCTTTTCAATCTATGACGCTAGCGTTTATATTGGAGAGTTTACAGAAAAGCCTAGTCCAGGCTTGCCCTTCTTCCATAACCTTCATGGCACTGGATCGTATAGCATTGCATAGTGTTCCTTTTTCAGTCTATCACAAAAGCCAGCATCTGGTGATGAGACACATTCACAGGTGTCATTGAAAAGTGTAGATAACACTGCAAGAAAAGAGGAACCTGGATGGGTCCATCTGTCTATGATTGTTGCCTGTTTTAGTGAATTGATAAGGTGTCCCCAGGAGGACTTAGTTTCACTCAAGGGTGTGAGTCCCTAACACAGGAGTTTTAATGGTTTTATGACTCTGCCTTCTAGACTTGCATTTCAATTATTTTGCCATTGTAATTTCACTCATAATTGCATTCTAACAGAGTCTCTTTAGACAAGCATTTAAATTGTTTTGCCATTCTCATTTCATCAGATAATAGCTTTGTAATATAATTACCACACTAAGTCATAGCAGTGGGATCAAAATCAGAAAAGGAAGACACATGACCCATGCTTGGTGGCATTTTTGTGGATATGGATTTGCAAAATAAATTTTCATTTGCTGCTAAACATCAAGTCAGTTTTCTCAAGGAAAACCAGGAACAAAATATGACCCAGTTTATGTTTTAATTATTTGTGAGGTTGAGACTGTCTTTGTGTTTGCCAAAAGATTGACTTAGGGTAACGAGGGCATACTGTATGTACATTTGCCTGTTTGCACAGATAACATTGTTAATTGGACTGGAAGAAGAAAGAGTAAATATTTAATTATCTAATGAATTGTTTCTTCAGGGGGATAAATGTTTTCCTTTTGAGGTAATTCACCCCCTGTTGCTAAAGTCAATTTTTAAAGCATTTATAGTATGCAAAGCATAGTACCACCACCAGGAATGTATGAGAAAATGGAGAGAGAGAGAGAGAGAGAGAGAGAGAGAGAGAGAGAGAGAGAGAG
>JADRCD010174938.1:0-25474 GCA_019843815.1 Montemys delectorum | reverse complement strand
TGTGTGTGTGTGTGTGTGTGTGTGTGTGTGTGTGTGTGTGTGAATGTTTGTGTTTTATTTCTGTGATGTGTTAAATTTTCCCCTTTTTAATTGTTTCTATGGAATGGCACTGGGGCATGAATCTAGGTGCTCAAGCATGCTCACATGGGCTCTTGTAGCAATCTATATTCTTAGCCTATTCTTTTTGCTTGTTTTGTTGTTCATTTGTTTGGTTTGAGTCTTTGTTTTTGAAGCCATCTATATAGCCCAGGCTACCTTTGAACTCTGATTCTGTTGTTCCGGTTTCCCAAATGCTCACACTAAGCTTAGGAAATACAGTAGATCATGCCAACCTAAAGGCGGACCTACCGTGGGATGGACATACCGTGGGACGGACGGGGGTCGGGGGAGAGAGAGAGAGAGAGACTAGTCTTACCTAGAGTCATTTGCTTTCTGTGTTCAAGGGGACAATGGAACTGATGATCGTTCCTGCACGGATGATGGTTGGTGGAGGAGAGCTACTTTCTCTCTTTCTCTGCCTATTGCCAGAAGCTTCCCAGAATTCAGGATCCAGATGGGCTCTGCTCTTAGTCAGTGATGGCTCCTCTTGTAGTGTCCCCTAAGCTATTTCAGGATAATTCAGGGCCCTGGTTTTACCATTCTGACCTCTCATGAGTATGCTGGATTAAAGACTTTGGCTCTGCTCCCTGGACAGCATTTAAGGGAAGGATTTGGTTGCAGATAAAATATGTTTCTTAAAAGCCAGAAGGGGCTAACACAAGACCTCAAATATTCTGCAGTTAATTATTAGCTTATGTGGAATTATATAATCATAAAATGTCACTTGCTAGTGGAAATTTTTACTAAATGAGGTTTGGGGAGGTTTTTTGAGGGGAAGAGAGAATAAATTAAACTGTTAGAGACAAAGCTCTTTTGCTAGATGGAAATTGATGGTGATTTACATACTTTCCAAATGTCTCAAAAAAGCAAAAGCAAAACAAAAACAAAAAAATAAACAAATAAAAACCTCTTAGGGTGGGGTATAGCTTAGTGAGAGAGGTGGGAATTGCTTCCCAGCTGCAACTAACATGGTAAGTGTTTCCAGAAATGTTAACACAATATGAAACACACACACAAATAAGACCACACCCCGATTGCTCAGCACAGCCACTGTGCTATCCTTTCCCTCTCTGTCCCTTCTCTCCTACTGATGCTGCCATTTGAACTGTGCCTGATTCATCTTTCCACACTCTGTGCTGTGGTGTAAGAAGCTAAATAATTAGGTCTGTTGATAAAAGCAAACAGCTAGTGAATGTGAGCTCAACTCTCCAGCCAGGACCCTATGACAGACATCCGAGATGCATGAAGATCTATACCAGACATGTGTCCAAGTGGGCTAAGGATCCTGGGGATTTGACTGTTTGGTCCATTGCTGTAAATCTGTTTCTCTAGTCTCAAATAAGACTAATGACCGTGCCTCAGTTAAAAGCCTTACATCAGCAACTTAATTTGTTTCTATGGTCAGAAAAAAAAATGATTTAAGAGTTTGGAATTGATACAACAAAGATTTAAGGCGTTCACATTTTAGCTTCTTTATTCATTGGGACATGGTCCCTGTCCATGGCTGTTTCTTTTTATCTTCTGGGCTCCCTCCTTGTGATGGAGACTCTGGTCCCCGGAGCCTACTTGCCATCTGTGTTCTGATATTATTGGTAGTCAGAGGGAAAGGGTTCATATTTTGTCACATCCTATCCATGATTAGTTAATATACAGGCTAGTGTGAACTCTTAGGAACAGCCTTAAGCTACATAGTACAACCCACTATGTTCCTCTCTATTTGCCACTTGCTACAAGTCTCCAGATATTCCAGCATAAGGGATAGTTAGAGTTCAGATAAATTTGAACTCTTACACAACCCAGTTAAATTTAAAACAACAGAAATAATAGAGCAATTTTTTTTTTAAAAATGCCATATGTGATATTTGGGACATACTGATACTAAAAAAAAAAAAAATATCATTTGATCACCTGGCATTCAAATTTATCTGGATGACTTTGCTACTGCCTGTGTTGGTAAAGGGAGAGTAGAGAGACTGGAGCTGTCCTTGGCCTTCTGTGAGCCTGGTATTACCTTACAACTCACTGATCTCCTTGTCTCTCTTTATTGGAGTCACATCCAATGCCAGAGCTTAGGAATCAGGGCACTGGAATTCGATATGTGTGTCTTACCACCGCCCATTGTGCTATTCATATTCAAATGTGAATTTTAAAACTCCATCATCTAGCCCATGTTTCTAAGACATAATGGCACATGCAAGGCCTGGGAGGTATTATGAGTGTGCAGGTTTGGGCATTGCAGATATGGAATCAGCCTAATTCTTAATGCTGAGGCTGGAGGTGTGACCCTCACTTTGAGTGGTACACACTGAATCCTGTTCTGTCACTTTTAGGTTTCCCCACCAACATCCTCCGGCAGCTGTGGTAACGATTAAACAGTTGCTAGGGTAGGGGCTTGGGGAAATAGCAGTACAGAGCAGAAACGCTTGCCTTATTTACCAGCATACAGTAACAACCACAGACAAATAATGTTACAAACCATCTCAGGAAATGTGGTTTATTTTCCTCTAACAGCCAATATCAATATCTGAAGGATATACAATTGTTTTTGCACTAATAGATAGTAACTATATAGTTTATGCCTTTTCCTGTACAGTGTGGGGAATCTCACATCTCTAACCACATTTACAGACACAAATTCTAGTGTGGGTTCCAGGTGTGCAGGGTGCAGCGTGACTTTACTTCATGGAAATAGCTTCTGAGTACCAATGTCATGGTGATACAATTAGAATATGGTTCCTTCAGATCATATTGCCCTGCCTATCCAGACCCATGAAATTTAATGAATTTTCTCTGAGTAATTTTGTTTTCTCAGGGGAACATAGTTAGACCAGAAATATGCAGGGTACAATTGTGTCAGACTAGCTGTTTGAAAACTGTAGGAATTATGCTGGTCACCAGGGAACAAAACCAAGTCTGGCTGTGGGGGTCCCAAAGGCAGCGGGTAGGAGACTGGCTTCTGCAGGCTGCCAGCAGAAGGTTGAGCATAGGACCTCAAAGCTCACCCACCCCTCAGAGTTGTGCACTTCCTCCAACAAGGCCACACCTATTCCAACAAGGCTACATCTTGTAAGAGTGTCACTTCCTCTGGGCTAAGTATTCAAACACGGGAGTGTATGGGGGCCATATCTATTCAAACCACTACAGATGGGTGTTGGGGAGAAGTCAGTCAGGACAGAGGTAAAACTGAGCCCACAGGAGTGGATGACATGTTGAAGGCAAGAGAGCAAAGGACCTTGTGGGCTAGGATGGATCTTTAGTCAAGGTTTTTCTGGAAAGAGGAGATAAGTAGGTTGAAAGTAGGAAAAGTCTCAGCTGCCCAAAGATAAAGAGAGGAAAGAAGCTGGTGTGGACTTCCGGTGCAGAACTGAGAGAGGGGTCCTGGCAATGGTAGGGAGAATGCAATGGTGGGGAGTGTGGGTGGGAGGGAGTAGGGAGTAGGGAGTGGAAGGGTGGGGTGGGGCAGAACACACATCAGATTCAATTTCCTCCTCTAAATCCTGCCATATAACCCTCCTTGCTCCCCTTCAAACTCATGGCCTCCAGTTGGATGGTGGTGATACTTGGTTCTGATACCTTCCAGGAGAGAGAAGCAGGGCAATCTCTGAGTTCCAGGCCAGCCTGGTCTACAAAGTAAGTTCCAGGATACCCCAGGGCTACATAAAAAAATCCTGTCTCAAAAAATAAAATAAAAGCAAACAAACAAAAACCAAACAAAACAATACTACTCAAATTCATGGCCTCTTTTTCAATGTGGGTGTGGGTGTGGGTGTGTTTGTTCCTAAATATAATTTGTGTAATTATAATGTTACTCATACATATGTTTTCAGACCAGGAGAAGGAAATAAATCTGTTATTTTAAATTTTGTTATAAAGTACTTTGGTATATATTTGTTTTGGTTACCATTTCTAATAATGTAATTATACCATGGACTGGAATAGCTAAAAAAAGAAAAAAGAAAAAAGAAAAAAAAAAGAAAGTCATCTTCTACAAAGGAAAAATTTTGTATTTATATTCATTATCTAGTACTTCTGTGTCATTCTGTACCAATGATCACACCTAAAATACAAATAAGAGACAAAGTAGCAGGACATAAGCAGGTTGGGTCATTTGCTACTTTCTTGATTTAGTGGTTTTTCCAGATTAGAACAACTAATTCTGTTACAGATCACGCAGCATTTCATAAAATTGACTTTGTTGCAATGTTAACATGTGTGTAGTTTTGTAGCATTTCCACAGTGGAGAGGATTGCCCAGGGCAGGCACATGGAGGAGGAGGTATGACATAAGCTCATTCATAGGGTACCTTCAGGACTCCACTATAAAACTATTAAACCCAGTGAGCAAATTTAGCAGCATTCTGGTTTCCTGAGGCTGCTGTAACAAAGTCCCACCCACTGTTTTCTCATAATTATGGCAGAGAGAGGGGGGAAAGGGGGAGGAGGAAAGGGAGAGGGGAAAAGCCCAACTTCTCTAGGAGTTCCCTTGAGAGTTTCTCCTGGCCTCTACTAGCTTCTTATGTCTATTGGCATTTCTCAGTTTCTTGGGTTGTCCAGTCTCTGCCTCTATCCCCACATGACCACCTTCACCCTTGTATTACTACATTAGTAGTATTCAAATAGGACAATACCTTAGCTCATCATACCTTAGCTCTACCATGAGACCTTCCATATGTCTTTGGAAAGATATTATCTAATCAATACAGAATCAAAACTCAATTGTATAACCATTATTTTAGCCACCTAAAATGAACTAAGGTGTCATGCTTATTCATAACATTTTATTCAAAAGCAACAAAATTCTTAGGAAAAACCTGACAGATGAAAAACTTACAATCAGAAAACTGAAATTGAAGTCATAAATAAATAGAAAAGCATTATGTTCATGGACTGGAAGATACTATTGTTCAGGTAGATAAATTTCTCTACAGTTATACTTCAGTTTAATCATTATGACAACCCTAGCTGGATCCCTTATAGAGATTAACATGCTAACTCTAAAATTTTTATAGAATTCCTATCCTAAAAGTCCTATGGAATTCTAAAATTTGTATTTTGTTCTCATTCAAGATTTCAACAAACTATTCCAACACCACCAGCCTAAAAACTGTACAAAATCCAAGTAAGATGATCATTGGTATTCTAAGGTTTATTGTGTGTGTGTGTGTGTGTGTGTGTGTGTGTGTGTGTGTGTGTGCCTCTTGTGCACAGTAACCTCAGAGGCCAGAAAGGGGCTTCGGCTCCCCTGGAGTTGGACTTACAATCTATTGTGAGCTGTCCAGTGTGGATGCTAGGAACTGGACTCAGAGTGCTCTAGAAGAACATGAAAGGCTGTTAACAGCTGAGCCATCTCTTCTGCCCTGATGACCACCATCATTCTAATAACTATATAAAACCCATAACAGAAACAAAGTGTTTGGCTTTTATCACAAGTCCTCCAACTTCAAATTCAACCTGTTTCTCAGTTCTGTTAGATGCAGCCTATGTATCAGAGTAATAAGTCTTCTAAGCCAGTAGGTTACTGAGATTATTGTAATACCAAAGATACAAAAAAATAATCGTCTTATTGCCATGGTGATGGGAGAGGACACTGTCAGATAATGATGCTCTTGCAATTGAAGCAACGCTCAGGCTGTAGCTGTGGTATAAATTGTCCCTTCAAGTGCTTAGTAAATGTTTCTAAAGCTGTGTCTTAGGGTTTTGTTACTGTGAAGGGACACCATGACCACCACCATTCTTATAAAGGAAAACATTTCACTGGGGGATGGTTTAATGTTTCAGAGGCTTAGTCCATTATCATCATGGTGGGAAGCATGGCAGTGTGTAGGCAGACATGGTGCTGGAGGGGCTGAGAGTTCTACATCTGGATCTACAGGCAGCAAAAGAAACTGTGTCATCCTGAGTATAGGCTGAGCATAGGAGACCGCAAAGCCCACCCCCACAATAACAAACTTCCTCCAACAAGACCACACCTACTCCAGCATGGCCACACCTCCTAATAGTGTCACTCTCTATAGGGCAAGCATCCAAACACATAAGTCTATGGGGGGGGGCATTTTTACTCAAATCACCACATTCTTTTATTATTCTGATTGTTATGTAGTGGTGTCATAAGTGATTGGCTTTAGTGACAGGAACCAGGGCTTCCTCAAGGAGTCCAGGCTGCTTTCTCACATCTGAGCAGGTGAGGAAGCAGAAAAAAGGGGTGCTGGTGTTTATATGTTGTCTCTGTTTCTCCCTTTTATTCGATCATAAATAGAAAAGCATTATGTTCGTGGCCTGGAAGTAATATTGTGCTGGTGGCAGCAGTCCAAAAATTCATCTACAGATTATAATTCAGTTTAATCGTTATGACAACTCCAACTGGATTCCTTATGGAGATTAATATGCTAACTCTAATTGTTTTACAATTTCTATCCCATGGGCTTGCTGCTTTTAGGGTGTGTCTTCCCACATGCCATACTCACCTATCTAAAAAAACAGTTGCCCACAATTGTGTCCAATGGGTGCTTCCTAGCCCATCTAACAAGGAAGACTCAGGGACACACTGTGTATGTCCCACATGTGACCTCTTTTCATCAGACATGGGGACAGTCTGTGCCCATCCCAGTCACCAAGTAAAAGTGAAAACTGTGTTCTTCCTTAAAACCCTTAAGTACTCAAGTCACAGGAGAATGACTTTTTAAAGTGTCATGTTTCCTTCAAGTGACTTGTCTAGAAGTATGAAGGGCCATTTCACTCCAACTCCTTGATACTTTTTATAAACTCATTGGTGAATTGCCTTGTTTCAAATGGTCTCAAGACTACACTCCACCCAAGAGTAGTGTGTGCTGTTCAAGTGGGGAAGACTTTACAATATGCACAATAGAAAGAGAATGATACCTTAAAAGAAGGAGGGAAAGCCAATCAGTTCTGAGTGGTGTTCGGGTATCATCTCTATTCTATGTGTCCTGATTTTAGCATAGGGACCCTGCCATCAGACTCTAAGAAGTTCCCTTTTAGCCGGGCGGTGGTGGCGCATGCCTTTAATCTCAGCACTTGGGAGGCAGAGGCAGGCAGATTTCTGAGTTCAAGACCAGCCTTGTCTACAGAGTGAGTTCCAGGACAGCCAAGGCTACAACAGAGAAACCCTGTCTGGAAAACAAAACAAAACAAAAGTCCCCTTTTGTGAACTGAGTTCTTGGCTCCATAATATGCTACATTCACTCTGCAACCATAGCAAGTGTCTTGGGGTGTCTATTGCTGCAATAAACACCATGGCCAGAACACACGAGTGATGGTGAAGAAACTTGAGATTCAGGAACCAGCATCTTCCAGTTCTTTTTGCCTAGTTTGCGCTTCTGATGATTGACTCCAGAGCTCTGTGTATGCTGACAAGCATTTTACCACTAAACTGTACCCCTCCCCAGCCTTCGTCCTACCCATTGCTCTTAATTTTAGTTTGAGCCAGATGTTTGCCAAATTCCTCAGCTGTTCTCAAACTTGCTGTGTCGCCCAGGATGATCTTTAACTTGCAATGCCCTGCCTCAGCCTCCGGAGTAGCTGGAATTAGAAGCCTGTGCTACTATACCCAGATCCTAAGTCTGTATCAACTATCTTACACTTAAGCTTTCTTTTTATGATATCAACCTGGAGGAGACACTTGACCCCACAGAGAAAGCAAGAACTCCGTGTGGGGCATAGAAATGACTTGCATGTGGGGGAGGATTCATGGTGGAGTCACAGAGGACAGCCAGACCCTCACAGTCTAAGTGAATTATGTTCTCTCTCATTGATTTCTCCTTGCAAAGAATACACAGCCCCTATAAAGCCTGGTTAAGATACAGCAGTGGTTCCTGAGTTTCCTAAATGCATAAGTTGAGCCCCTTATCCCTGTATGGTCTTCAGGATCTGACATCTTATGGTCTAATTTGACAGTCCGAATTATGGTCTAATTTCACAGTCTGAGCTTGAACTGACTCAGCCCCTGGCTGCACAACTCTGAGAACTGTTCCACATGCCCCACCCCATCACTCTGTCCCCATCTTGCATATAGGTCAGACAAGGATACACAGAACTTCTCTCTCATTCTGCCCACAAACAAAAGCAGGCTGAAAGAAAGAGTATTCCCACAACAATTTTAGAAACCATCCTATCAGATCCATCTAAGGGTAATTAAATGGGAAATATCATTGGATCAGACATGATAGAGAGATGAAGAGCAGTGGCGATCGTGGACCAGATGCTCGGGAGTCTCATCTAAAAGGCTGTTGAAGGAGGCAGTGAGCAAATTCAACACCAAGTTCTTTCCTTTGACTTCTCTCATCCCACTTGTTTCTCCTGTGCAATGACCTGAGGCCAACAGCTTCTTTCTTTCCTGGTTGGCTCCTACCCCTCTGATTCCTGAATAAATTCTGATGTGTACTGTACTAGAGAGGTCAGAGAACAAAGGTTCTCGTATTCAAGTTTCTCCTAAGCTATAAAACAAACTCCCTTTTCTGTAATGTGCCATAGAGGGGTTAGTACTTCTAAACTAATGGTCCAGCAAAGCTCCAGTAATGGACTTGACCTTGATGAGAAGTCTTCCTACCCTGCCTGCCCTGCCCTGCTCTCTAAGTCAGCTATCTAAATACCATTGCTTAATTGTCCTTTGGGAATGAGCATGAATCCTGATGAGTTACCTGCAGACCTCCTCTGGCTTTTCACTCATTACTGTTTATAAAGTATTGCTGACCAAGCTAGGTTCCTGGGCCAGGCATTTCCTCTAAGAATGAAAGAAAACATAGCACAATAAAGGCATGTGAATAATGGAAGGAAGCCCTAAATGTATACCAGAAATGAGTTAATCCCAGAGCATTGGGTGGGTAGCCTATGGGGAATGCTGGTTAGGATGCTGAGCTGTTCAGAACCATCCCAATTCCCAGAATCACCATGGTGATATAATGGAAGTCTTCCAGTTTACTGATGTTATAAGGCTAGCTCAGATCTGTGTGACTGACTAGCACACTGAATTAACAACTGAACATGGTGTCGTATTCATAAGAACCCTTTCATTGTAGAGGGCAAGGTGAAAACCCAGGAATCATGGGTATTAGAAAGGTTTATAAAGGCATATTTTATCTTAGGCCTGTCAGTTGGGATTTTGTTTCTGAAGCTGAAAGAACAGCTGGATCAGAGAAGACAGAATAAAACCAATATATTTCCCATTAGTAACACAGGATTGCACCCACTACACCAAGCCAGTGACAGATTAGCAAAGGTGTGAGTAAACCCTGTGTTAACCAAATATGATACTGATAATAAGGTTCATAATGGGTTCCAGGAAACATTTAAGAAAGCTACAAGATGAAGCTCATGCTTCATGGAAACCAGGCCTCGCTGCAACAGCATGTTGAATTTGAAGGGTTAGAGAAAGGCAAGTTGGCATGCTAAGTAGTGAGATTGTTTGACTTGGTATGAAAACTATGTTGGTGACCAAAACACATGATATGCATGTGTGAAATTCTCAAACAATAAAAAGAAAAAATTCTAGTAGAACAGTAGTATTGCTTAGTGGAGAAATAGCAGGGTCACTCGAAAAGAAGTTATTTTCCAAAAGAGGGTCATGGATGTAGCCAGCAGATCTGGGTGACATCATAAGAAATTAAACTGAGAAAAAAAAAGGTATTGCTTAAAAACATGCAACAGTATCAGTAACATCAAACAAACCTTTGTCCACAAAAATGTTGATGTCACATTTTATGAAACATCCTGGCCCCTGGCATTTATGCTGGGAGAAGAGGGGATATCATGCAAGAGCATGATAGTTCCATAACATGTTTGCTCTCCTCAAATAGGATATGTGTGGCTCTGATGGAGTGAATGCAAAAGACTTGCACTGAGTCCTCCTTGCCATGGCTCAGGCACAAGATTGCTGCAGACTAGGGATTTAAAAAATCTTCCATGAAGAGCTAGATAGTTCAATAGACACTTTAAGTTTAAAGCCACCTGTAGTTTCTGACACATATTTTTTCTTTATTATAATTCTTTCTTAAAATGTAAAATACTCCAGGCATAATGATGAGTATTACATACCTTTATTCACAGAATTATAGAGACAGAAGTAGGCAGATGTCTGTGAGTTTAAGGCCAATCTGGTCTACATGGAGAGTTCTAGACTAACCAGGGCTATATCACAGGACTCCTGTCTCAAAAAGAAAACAAAATCCCCTGAGTTTGCCCCCTAAATTTGTATCTCTACACCCAGATCTCATCAGAGAAGTCCAGAGAATTAGTGTCAGTGTTGGACTCAGCTGCAAATGGAACCTGTATAACATCTTCACAAAGGCTGGGGGAGATTGTCAAAGCTAGATGTCAAGGAGAACTGGAGCACAGCAGTGCCTTCCAGACATGACAGGACCACTGTCTTCATGAGTTTGTGGTGCCTGTGGCTGCCGGCACAAGACCTACAAGTCAAGCCAGTCAACAGTCTAGTGCAGAGTAGATTTCCTGAGTTGGCACAAGACTGACAAGTCAAGCCAGTCAACATTCTAGTGCAGACTAGATTTCCTGGGTCCTCTTCCCTAACAGAGAAGCTAAGGACGGTGGATGGCTTCAGTTTTCTTTGAGGGCGTGGTCCTTGGTAGGTTGACCATGCTCTAACAGATGTCTCTATACCTAGGAGTATTAGGGCAGGACAAGTTGGACTTAGTAGGCTATTTATTTTATTTAAAAAGAAAGGATATGAAAATGGGGGAGGAGTTTAAGGAGGTGAAGTGAAATGAAGAAGAGTTGGAATTGATGCTATCAAAATACATTGTATGAAATTATCAAATAATAAAATGTTAATAGAGTATTATAAAAGGTAATAATATTAGTGTTCAAAATGTAAAACACTTTTTAGCTCATGCGCTTCCCCTACACATAGATTGAAGACCCCTCTTATGGCCCAGTTCACTCTTCTTTACTAGCTAGAATTGTTCTAGCCTTAATGAGCTGGAGTCCTCTTCGTCATCTGATGTAACCTATGGGCTGGAGGGAGACATAAGTTGCCTCTTTCATCCCTTTCCGGTCAGGCCACCAAATGCTGATACCCTGGTTACCGCTATTGTAATGTACATTAAAGGTGTTTGTTTCAGTATCAAGAGTTGAGTGGCTTCTGCCATCATCCACTAAGCAATCAGGCTAAGTTAACTTTTGAGGAACCTCTCTTAGAAACCTTGCAGTTCTTAGGGTGGGGAAAGAAGGCCAGGAGCTACAATGGGAGACATAGAAGAAATAATTCTATGGAAATCGGATGATCCAAAAGAGTATCCCTCACCAGTGATACTGGCCTCATTTTTAAGTCACCAGGTTTCAGTTTTGCCCTTGTTTGTCCAATGGGGTGGGGGTGGGGGGGATGAGCCTTTGATGCCTTCTGGAGGCTAGAATTTGCCAACTATAGCAAGAAAGAACCTGAAACATAAGATATAAAGTTTGTATTGCCATAATGGCCCAGATTAAGTCTAATTAGACTCAAAAAGAACTTAGAGCCAGGCATGGTTGCTCACACCTCTAATCCCAGCCCTGGGTAGCAGAGGCAGGAAGATCAGGAGTTGGAGGCTGGCTCTGGCTGCCTCTCCAGATCTTATGCTGACAACTTAATAAGTAAATAAGGGATGTATCCTTTAAAGTAGGACTATACATACAGGTTGAATTAAAAGATAAATTGAACACTGTGTTCAAGAGTGAATGTTTAGACACTAGTGACCTTCACCATTGTTTAAGGATTTCACCCAGTGGAATGACGATAAGCTCAAATGTTTCCCCAATCACAGACAACTTGTTCTCTGACAGGATGTGCTCAGAACCAATCTGAGGGAGTGGAACTAAAGAAAAAAATCATTTAAAATGTCTTTCAGGTGGCTAGAGAATTAAAATGTAAGGGAGAGAAAATCCTAAAAATCACTATTTCCAACAGCTGAAACTGTCCACTGAGGCTGCCAAACCCATGACATTCCACAAGGCATCCCCCCCTTGTGGACACATCAGGTTGTGGGTGGGGATTTCCAGGAGAGCAGCTACTGGTAACATCTACATGGCAACCTCAGGCTACTCAGACTCACAAATACATGTAAACCTCCAAGAGCACATGTCCTACTCAAGAAGGTGTAGGTTGCATGACTTTTTGTGACCTTATCCAGGAAGCTCCGGTACCATTTCTGCTACACTTCATTTGGCTCAAGGAATTGTCAATCAAGATCATAGAGAAGAGAAGTAGCATAGAGTGTACCTTTAGGCACAGATGTCACAAAGTTCACAGCAGTGTTATGTAGTCAGTGCACATGCATGTAAATATGCATCTCTACTCTCTTCCATGCAATGGCAAAGGAATTTTCTTTCCTTAACCCCTTTTCAGAGTTCAATGTTTCTAAAAGATTATTTCTACCATTGGGAATCTTATATTAGTGAGTCTAAGTCTTTTGGATTTTATAGATAACTTTTTAAATGATGATTTGACATACAGAAGGTGTCTACTAGGCTAAAGAAAGAATTGAAAATTAGCAATACTTGTTACTGCACACTTTATTCTTTCTGCTTCTGTCCATGCATTAAGATAGAAGCCATGTTTACATTAAAAAAAAAAAAAGATGGAGGACAGGCCCTTAGAGCAAAAGACCAACTGGAGTCTTCGAACTGGAGCGACTTCTTCTCAGGAAGAACTGCATCATTGTTCTTTCCTTTCTCATTTCCCTTTGGGCTGCTGGGAAATTTCTCACAATGTCTTTTGTATACGTGTACATTTGGGAATCACTTCTCCAGGCAATAAGTCTTAAGTGTGTAATTTATAACACTCTCTCGAGACACTCAAGATTTTATAGTCAGAATTTGATTTTCACGTTATCCCCGTCAAGTGCATAGTTATGACAGGAAGGATTACTGTTTGAGCCAAGCCTTCCCTGATACCATTGCCTTTGGCTGCCTCCCAGGGGTGGAAGCTAAGTCCCTGTTGATGAAGACACAAGCTCTGGAGGATCCAAGCTGCCTCTTGTCTGAGGACTAGCTTTCATGGTACCAGACGGCATTTCACAAGCTTCCAAAGGCAGGAAGGAATCAATGGAACTGCCCACCTACAGCACCTATGAACCTCAACAAAACCTGTGTGGCATCCTAACCCCACAGAAGCAGTAGTGGCCCATGGTCCTTGGCCATAACCAACAGCTCTGATGGCTTGAAGTGGAGGAGTCCTTGTTTGATGTTTCAGCATTAATGACAAAATAAATCTCAGGTATCAAGAAAGGCTGTCTTGACTTCACCTCATCTTTACCTGCCAGGAGTGGGCATCTACACATTCCATGCTCTGGACTGACAACCTAGCTGTCTGCCTACGGGGAGGAGTTGAGGGATTGTGTTTGGTGAATATGATCAAAGCACGTTGTGTAAAGGCCTAAGGTTTTTAAAGGTCATGTCAGAGCATCACAATGCTGATAGATTTTCCCTAACACATAAAAAGTGCTGTGAATTCTTCTTGTTATTTTGATGCCTATCACATAAACTTCAAAACAAAGGCAAAATGAACAATAACCAAAAGAACTTTGTAGATAATTTCTCAGGAATGGGTCTTGGATGACTTGGATGACTTATTTCCAATTTTATTGATTGAGCACTGTGCTAACCTTTGAGTTCACTCTGAGACCTACTTACCTAGGTATCATAGTCATGTTTCCAGTGCCTGAAATGCTCAGGCTTAAGTGGTAAGAACCCTGGCCCCCTATGCTTTCTGTTGCTGTAGAGTACCAAGAGAGTCCGTATGCATATTGATGAAAACTTGTTTTCTATTTCTGCTCCACTAAAATACCGGTTTCTTCTTAAATTTAGTACTTTGCTTCCTCACTGTGGAGACATAACAAAGATTTCTCTGGGAGAAGCTTGTTCATTGCCTTGGTTATTCTTTGGCTTATGGAGATTAATAATTTTCATAAACTTGAGTTTTTTAATGTGTTTTCAAGAAACAAACACAAAATAGCATCGTTTTTCTCCTCTCACCTGGGCTTCTCCACCTGCCCCCTGAATCTGCCCTGCATCTATCTGCTCTGAGTCCATTCCCTCAGCTGTGTTCTTTGGCTTCTCTGAAGTGCAGTCACTGTAAGCTGAGTCTCTTGTTCTCCTGACCTCCCAGTTCATTCGCCTTTCATCGCCTCTTCTCTGTGAGTGTTAACATCATTAACAATGGTCTGAGATTTCCTCTCCAGACATCACCAGTGACTTCTGGGACAAACTCAACAGACTACCTGAGTTGTTATTCTCTGAGCAACTGCATCAGGCCTTGCCTCTCCTCCATTCCCCTCTACCTGGATATTCTTCTTCTCTTCTTACCAGTCTTTTAAAATCCTTCCTTTCCCTCCTGCCCTCCAAATATGGCCATTTTCCCTTGGGGTTCAGTTCTCTTTCACTTATTCTTGCAGGGTAGTTACTTGTTTTACAGTTTACAAACTACCCCACTGTGCTGTGCCTCTCAAGCAAATTTCACCCTACCCTTTGGCATCTAGATTCCCAGCTTTGGCATCTAGATTTCTGTGGCCTCTCAAAAGCTCCACTCTAATTCTCTATCACTAGCTGCTCTGGGCAAGTATCTGCTAGCCAGGAATGATCTGCAAACTACAGCTCAGAGGCCAAATTTAGCTCCCTGCTTTTTTTTTAAATAAAGCTTTATTGGAACATAATAATGTCTGTTTTTTATTCAGTGTCTGTGGCTGGTTTCACTATGCAGCATTAAAGTTGAGCAGTTTCCATAGTCTGTGTGATTCACAAAGTGTAAAATGTTGAGCTCAACTCTTTGTAAAAAGTTTGTGATACTCACACAAGAGACTTAATTTCATCAGTTCCCTACTCAGGGAACCATAAATGATTCCCAATGTCTTTGTTATTGATTAATTTTCTTGTTTACTTAAAGATTTTTGTCTTAGCATAATGTCCTTTAGGTCCATCCATGCTGCAGCAATGTTTTAAGTCTGAATAACATTATATTGTATGTGAATTTTCACACAAACACACACACACACACACACACACACACACACACAAACACCATGGTTTCTGTAACATTAATGGATGGGCAAATTGGCTAGTGTGCATAATGCTGCAATGGACACTGATGTGCAAGTATCATTACAGGGCAATGTTCTCATTTCCTGTGGACAGACACTCAGAAGAAGCATTTCTGGATCACATGGCCAATCCGTTTTTAATTCCTTCAGAACTGCTCTCCCCAATAATGCCTATACCAATGTAGGTTCCCATCAGCCATGTACAAAGATTCTCTTTTCTCCTTGTGTTTTGGAAGCTCTACTCAAGCCTTGTTTCCTTCACAAAATGTCCTGATACCCATCAGTGTTTTTGTCTATCACCTGAGATCCTATATTGTCCCCATTCACCTATCATCAGTGCCTGTTACTGATGTGAGCATAGTCCTTCCCTAGCTTAGACATGCCTCTGATAGCCCTGCCCACTTCTGTCTCTCTCCTTTATTCATTTGATGATGAGTTGACCCAAGTCAGAATCCTCGATGGGAGCTTCAACTTTTCTTCATCTCTCCTTCATCTTCAAATCTCCATCTCAATGCTTGTAAAGACTTTGACTTTCTCTACTAAAGATACCTACAAGCCATTCTCCCTTCTTTAGATCTGTTAGCATAGCTCAGACCAGGCCACCTTCTTGTCTTCCTTATGCAGCTGGACTTACCTGAGTAGTGATATCTCTCCATCTGGTCTTTGTAGTCAGAGTTGGAACTAGAGAGAGGACAGAGAATGGCTTGAACACAGGATGTAAGGAAGTGCCTCTCTTGTGGATATGGAAATATACAATTGCCATCCAAATTCAAAGTCTCAGTAAATGGCTCCAAGCACTACAGCAGGCTCAGTTACGTGCCTTTCTTCCATGGCCCCTTCTCTCTCTCTCATCCTATCTTCCTTGTGCTTCATTCTTCCTGTTTATCTCCCACATGGTTATAAAATGGTCTCTAATCTGTTCAGGGCTTGACACAAAATGAAGGATTCCCTTTACTAGCCAGGCTCTACCTGAAGAATGTCATATAGCCTTAGATTACAGATTCAACTAACTTCTTTTCTCCCAGTAAGAACCTGATCATCTAGCACCTGAGATTCCTGGAATGCTTTCCCATACTAATGAAGCATCGGTAACTTAAGCCTTTAGCCAATGACCTTTGCCCATGCCCATCCTGGATATTCCAACCTCCACCTCATCCCCAAAATCATACGATCCTTGGATCACCCCAAATAAAGTTGATCTGTCTCCCTGCAGCTGGTCCCAGTAGGTCGTCATTACCTTACTTATTCAAAGAACTTCCATCTCCTCCCCACTGCTCCCAACTCAAAACCCAGTACAACCACCTTGTGGAGCTTTACAGAGGTCCCTAAAACTAGTTAAACTGATCTTTCTCTTCTTTCCCCATAAGCATAACGCACTCATTTTAATTACAACATGTGATTTTTGTGGTAATTACATTTAGCAAAAAAAGTTCAAAGACACATCTTTACATTAAAATCATGTGGGAAATTTTTTTAAAGATATCATTTATCTAGGCCGAGTGTAGGCACAGAACCCCTGGATGAGCCCCTTTAGATGCTTTGCTTGTTTTTGAGACATGGACTTGTTATGCAGTCCAGGCTTGCTTTGAAATTAGGATACTCTTACTTCACTGTTCAGAGCACTGGAAGTACAGGTGTGTGTTACCACATCTGGCCTCCTCAGAAGTTGTTGTGTAACAGTGCCCTCAGAACCATTCCATGCTACAGGGAAGCTCCTTAAGCAGGAAGGTAAACAACTCAAAATGGTAGCTTCAGGAAGTCCCTGAAACTAACCAGATTCACTAGGTCCCTTCCCTGCCAGAGGATACAATAAAAGCTGAGACTCTCTCTCAAAGGAGCAAAGCTAGGCTGCAAAGAAGACTCTAAGATCAAACCAGCTGTCTGGAAGAATCAGAAAGGGACTAAGCTACCTGGAAGAGGTTTAGACCAGAGTCACTTAGAAGGGCCACTCTCCAATCTGTTGAGCTGCCTGCAGGCTGTGTGCAGTGTGATTCATATTTCCCAGTTTTTGTGAGCTGCCACCCATTACTAGGGAGGGCCCTGATGATGCAGCTGTCTTTGAGTCATTTGTACTCCTGTAAGTAACTTAAGTAAAGCTCATTGGTTTACCGAAGTTGAAGTTTGCTGGTGTCTGTTCTTTGGTCTGTCATGGGATCCCTATGTTGGATGAGAAGATGTGTGTGTTCCATCTCCCCAGGAAAACTTTCATCACACAATAGATGGTTCTAATGTACATCGAGATCTAAAGCTGTCTTGGACTTCTGCAGTGACCTGCAGAAGAGGAAAGGCCATGTCTTGTTCACATTTGGTGGCCTTTCTTCCCTCTCTCTGTGCCTCCTGCTTAGCAAGATGTCTAGCTTGCAGCAGGAACTCAAAGAAGAGATGTGACAATTAGTGACCACTGCCCACTCCCACCCCGGCTGGATCAAGAACGTGAATTCAGTTACCACTTTCCTTCCTCAGCTAACAGCTTGAGGTAGAAGAAGCTTGAAAAGCAGGGTTCCCATTGTTGTGTGGTAAATATGTGGTGCTCAGCACGTATTAAGAACAGACTCATATTAATCTTCTTTCTTAATACCTGTTGTTATTGTTGTTATTGTAATTATAGTGATTGCTTCAAATACCAAGTGCATTGCAATTGCCTGCATCAAGGGTGGGAAGAACATGCCTGTAAAGAACATTTTACTGCCTCTTCTCCTGCCAAACAAGTATGCTATATGCTAGCCATTTGACCAGAGATATTAGAGAATAGACTGGACTTCCATCTAGTCTCCCTGCCCACTGGATTTGGCAAAATGTCTCTGACCTTCATATGCTGTTTAGTGCCTAGGTGGACTTAGGTAGACTGGGAGCATTGCCCATCTATGCAGACAGTCTCTGCCTCTGCCTGGATGACACATTTAAATGTCAGGCTTTCCAAATGTGAGTCAGAAGTATGCTGTGGATGGCATCTGATATTTACAGTTCTTTTCTAGCTAAGGTGAGCTGACTTTTGTTGTAAATATTCTCCAGTGCAAATTCAAAAGCCACTCCCTGCCCCTGTTCATATGTCTTTTGTTTATTTTCCTTGGTTCTATTTGACTTTGTCAAAGTCCATAGATATATTTGAACATATAATGGCTCCTACTGGTGGCTACTGTAAATAGTAATTGAAAACTGGAGGTGGCAGGGTATCTCAGTGGTAAGGAACTTAGTTAGCATGTATGAGACCCTGAATTCAGTCCCCAGCACTACAATACATACCTGAAAATAACTGAATAAATAATTTAAAAAGAAGGAAGAAATAAAGTGAGAAGTTGTATTTAGGTAAAAACTTACTAATGATGAATTCTTTAAAGTTTCTAATTGCAAAAATCACACATCTGTGTGTACACACATGCGTGTGTGCACCTGAAGGTGTGTGTGATTTCCTGCACATGCATCTGCATGCCTGTATAGCTGAGATTTTAAAAGTCATATTATTTCTCCAGAGCTGTTTCAAGTAGCTTCTTTTCAGGCCTTGAGCTGAAGGAGGCTAGACATTGTCATTCCATGATCCTCCTCTCCTCTTGTCAATGCCTGCATCCCTTCCTTCTTTTCCCCTTTCCTGTCTACCCCTCACCAATAGAAATATTAGCAATTGCTGCTACTGAGCAACCATGTTATACCCAGTTAAGAAACTGCTTTATCCCATTTGGTCATTCAGAAACCCTCTGAGATGAGAACTATTATTAGCCCCATTATACTGAGAAGAAAACTGGGGCACAGAAAAATTTAGTAACTTACTTACCTAGGACCATGGGCCTAGGAAAGAGAGAGACAGATCTAGGCTATCTGTTTCAAGGCCTGAGCACTTAACTCATTGTTGCCTGGTGCAATATTCAGAGTGGTAAATGATGGGAAGGGAGAAATAATTCAAAAAATACGTTGTTTTGGTTAAGTTTTCCTTTCCTTTTTCTCCCTCCTCAACTCCCATTGCCTTGATAATGGGATCACTTCTAAGTATCTTTCTTTTTCTTTTCCCTTTTCTTTTTCTTTTTCTTTTTTGAGACAGGAGCTTGCTAGATAGCTAGGCTGCCCTTGAACATATGATCCTGTTGTCTCCACCTACCCAGTGTTGAGATTACAGGTATTTACCATTTATGCTTGGTGCTTGTCAGCATCTCAGTGAACTTAGTCTAATGAGTAAGTGCTGAACTTGATTGACATTTTTTAAAATTTCGTCTACTTCAAGCACCGAATTTAAACAGAAATGTATTCAAAAATTGAAAATTATAGATAAAGAAGAAACTTGTAGCCATCTAAGCATTGAGTTGGGATAGGGGTTGGCAGCTGTAGACAAGCCACTAAGATCATACTTTTAGGGACTATGGTGGTGTTTGGCCAAGGGAAGCCTGTACTAATTCAGACAACATTGTTGGAGGTCTGGGGACTCTGATCACTGTACCAGCAGATGTGGAAGCTTCCAGGGAAGTGGATAGATGTGAAAGATGTGGCAGAAACAAGCAACAGCAGAGTTCCACCCCAAGACCAAAGCAGAAAGCTAAGTCATCTTTGAAGGGTCAACCACACACCCAGCCTAGCACAAGCATTTGACCCAGGAAAACTCTGAGAGACTAAGACCTTATAACTAATTATCAAAGAAAGACTCAAACTAGGTTTGAATACTTTGACTTCACTCCAAGGACTTTTTTAGTATAGATTTAAAAGTCTGATGCAGGATCTTTCTCAGAGGGAACTGCTGAGGGAGAAGCTGAGAGCCATGGAGCTGGTCTTAACTAGTTTTGTTTTCCTTTAGTGGTAAGACCAACCTGTTAGCAAGTGATTGGGTGGGGGTAGGAGGGTTGTCCCAGTGACTTTTGTAAGCCTGGCTTCCTTTAACACAAAGAATGACTTCACAAAGCTTGCATTATGTTACTGAATCATAACCGATAGTTGGTATTGGAAAAGTCAGCACAGCATAATAACCACAGGTCCTTAAATGAGTGCTTCACATGTTGGCATACGCTCATTTGCGTGTCTTGAGTGCAGAACAGCCTTTCCACTAGAAGCACTCTTCAATCTGGAGTTCACCAACGTCTTTTTACATCCTCCCAGTTCTACGTAGCCTTGACTTTTCAGGTTCAGAATTCGTTAATGTAGAGTGAGAGCCGTAAAGCATATGACCCTCAGCCTACACATGGACTCCCCCTTTAATTATGTGGCCCATGTTTGCTTCACAGCACCAATACATTTGTCTTCTTTCCTGGGTCTTAAGTTCATTTTCATAGTGATGGTTTCCATTCCTCTCATGCCCATTTCACCACTTATGTGATTGAGTTGTAAGCAAATGTATAATTAACAACAAACCGAACTGGAAAGAACAGGTCAGGTGCATGTGCAGCCAGCTTTTGGTAATCATGGAGTGCCATCCATGGAAGCAGAAGAAAGAAGAGTGAGTCGGAATTAAAGGCTTGCAGTGACCACTTCTAATGTGCTTGTTGGTGGGGTGGGGTGAGGCTGGTTAACTTAGTGAGTTCAGTAAGTAAATCACAGCTAAGTAGTATTAAACTAAAGGTTGTTTATTTAAGTTTCTTACTGTTAAAAGACAGTATGCTGGTTCTATTGAAGACTATCCCAGTAGGCATAGGAATCGCTGCAGTGGGAAGCTGGGCTTAATATCTACTAAAAGGAAAAGTCAGAATCTATAGCCAAAGAGAATAGTTCCAAGGATCCTTGAGATGGGTGGGAAGTTAGTGAGAGAACAAAGCACAGGGCAGGAGGAATTCTCACTGTGTCAATCTAGCTGAAGTCTTGCTGAAGGCAAACCAGGCTCCGTAGACATCTGCTGGGGGTTGGTAACGGGTAAGGAGCCTGATTAGGTATCAAGGGATGTCACTATGTGCAGAGAACCCTGATCTAGTAGGAGTCTTGCTAAAATTGAACAATGTAGAGAGGAATGCAGGTAGCCAAAAGTCAGGACCTAGCTGAAATGGGAAGACTCTAGCTGGATAGGTTTAGTCAAGAAGAGAATCTCTATCTGTGAGCTTCTGTTGTAGGCACACCCAGGGAGAAACTCTACTTGAGGGAAATAAGCATATCTCCAGCTTATGGCAGAAATAATATATAGAAATAATGAACACAATTCTGGCAATAACGGCATTTTTTCTTCTATGAATATAACAGACTATGTTATATTAGTCTTTTCAAACATTTACAGAAATGTTATTTTTATTCAAAATGACTCTTTTCACACATTGGCTTAGAAGTTTTAATGTAAGAAAACCCTCCATACAACAGGTAAGATCATTGTTGCCTCATGGAGATTTTTTTCCCCAGTGAATTCAGCATGTCACCATAGAAAACTTTTCATTGAACCAAAAAGAGAAAAAAGAAAAAAAAAGTGTGCCAGGCAGTGGTGGTACACACCTTTAATCCCAGCACTTGGGAAGCGGAGGCAGGCAGATTTCTGAGTTCGAGGCCAGCCTGATCTACAGAGTGAGTTCCAGGACAGCCAGGGCTACACAGAGAAACCGTGTCTCGAAAAGAAAAGAAAAAAAAAGAAAGAAAATTTTTATTGAAAATCAGTTTCTAAATGGTGCAGTGAATTCTAAAGTCACCTATTAGTCATAGATAACCAAAATGTTTAAAAAACATTTTTAAAAACCAATTGGCAATTAGTGTGAGAAAAACAAAACAAAACAAAACAAAATGAAACAAAACCGTAACTCATTTCCTACAGGGTTCTGTTCTGTTTAAATGTGGTTTAAACTGATGTTAGGAGAAAGGATGTGACTCCCTCCGGGGACTGTCAGAAGCAGTCAAAAGTAGCCTAACGAGACAGAATGGAAATGTGATATTTATCAGGGGAAAGAGGATATGATCACATCAAATTGAACCAGCCTCCTTGTTAGCAAATGCCTTGAGGAGGAAGTCATATTCAGGCCTTGGGGTTCATCTCTGAAGACTAAGACACTTGTCTGGTCAAAAGTGGCCTTCACCAGAATTGTGAGAAAGGGAGCATAGGCTTTTGTCTCAGGCCAGGTTCAACCTCCTGATAGCCTCACTGGACTAAATAAATTTATGAAAAAACACAAGAGTCACAGTCCAGAGTCTTCCCATTACTCTTCCAAAATTGGACTTAGGGCTCACTTGCAGACCTGACGAAGATGGGTCCCAGGGCAGCAACCCATTCTTTTTTAATAGGGGAAGGTTTACAGTAGGGTTTCTCTGTTCAGCTCTGGCTGTCCTGATACTTGGTCTATAGACTGGGCTGGCCCTAAACTCAGAGAGTGCAGGGATCAAAGGCATAGGACCCCACGTCCAGAGCAAAAGCCTTTTTATGGCTACTACCCTTGCTTAACCTTTTGAGAGCTTCAGCTCCTCCAGGGAGTTCTGACTGCCCTGTGTCTTCAAGGGTAGAAATGTTGTGCCAGGAAGGGTTTGTGAACCCCAAAAGACCACCAAGGAACAATTCTGATGTAATCGAATTAGAGTCTCTTTTTCAAGCTGGAGCTTGAGCCACACCAAGGTCTCAAACACAGTAGGACATGAGGGTGCAGTCCTGATCTCAGGTTCAGGGGAGCATTTATAGAGGTAAAAAGTGGGTATCTAGCCTGGCACACATTTGATTAGAGAGCCATTATGGCCATTATGGCTGGTGCTGGGAACCAAATCATAAGCTTAACTTCTATTTTCCTCCCGACTGGTAGTTTTTAGGAAGTGACGTGCCAGGGTGTCCTTGTAACCTGGAGGTGCAGATTTGTTGGGGGGAACCTGGAAACTGGTGTTAGCTGCAGGTTTTGTTAGGGGTAGCCTGGAAACTGGTGCTAGCCACAGGTCTTGTTGCGGGGGGTGGGGGGTAGCCTGGAAACTGGTGCTAGGTACCTGCCTGTTAGTTAACTTGAGTTCAAACTTAGGTCAGGTTCTCTAAGATGGAATCTGAACCCAAAAGATCTAGTTTCGCAGAACAGCCTGCAGCCTGTGTCTTCTCCCCTCTAACACATATTAGACCCTAAGTAAGAAATTTATTTCTGAGGGTGTTTCTGTGCCAACCTAAGAGGACTTTCAGGTTCACACAGGCACACAGGTCACTTAGGGATCAGGCTCAAGTGAAGAGCCAATCAGCTTCGGAAAGCCCAAGAGCCTGTGTTTCTATCAAAGTCCTTGGCCCAAGGGTCAGACATAGTTTGAAAAGCAAAGATCTAAAAGATGCAATTTCAAATTCTGTCTTCTCACAACTTCTAGTCTTCTCACTTCTAAAATGAGGGGCTCTGGCTGAAGGTCCTTCTTAACCCTTCCCAGCAGAGCCGAGAAGGCCGAAGCACAGAGAGCAGAGAAAGCAGACGCACAGCACATGTAGGATGTCCAGCTCCTCAGAGTTCTCAAGGACTCCCCGTACAATACCATGAATACAAAGCAGCAAGGTGAACACAAGTAGGAAGTGCAGTCTGTGTCCTTTGTAAACACTCAAAATGTTTGCCTTTAATTAGATTACATGACCAACAAATAAGAATTCTAATTTCCATGTGCTTCTCTCAAATAAGCTGTTTGGTAGGTATAATCCTTCCCATAGCTTGCCCAATGGAATAGATGAATTACAAACACTAAGTAAATATAACCCACAAAAGATACTTAAGCATTTTTTAACCAGAAAAAAAAAATAGAAGGAAGATATAGCTTGGTGTTACACTCTTGTGGTAAACCTGCCAGCTGTGGAGACTCTCAATACCATCCTGAGTCTTCTCTCTCACATGTTCCTTCTTTGACACTTTACCTTGTCTTTTCCAGACAGGGTTTTACTGTTTAACAGCCCTGGTTGTCCTGGAACTCACTCTGTAGACCTGGCTGGCCTCAAACTTGGAGATCCACCTGCTTCTGCCTCCCAAGTGCTGGGATTAAAGATGTGCACTACCCCTCCACGTTCCATTCTTAGTCTCCCCAGAGTTCAGGTGAGAATCGACAGCCTCTCTCCCCTGCTGACTCTTCTATTAGAAGTTATGTCCTCTGTTGGACAAATGACTCCTTAAACATGCTCTTTAAAATACTCTGATAGAACCTAATGGGGGACCCAGCACCCTCAAGATGGCTACCTACTTCACCATTGCTCCAATTCTGACCCTTTATCCCCAGGAGGACATGGAAGGTGTGGCCTGGATTTTACCCTTTGACTTACTTTTTCATAAGCTACTCAGTCCAGAAACTGTGTTCTCTCAAGAGGCTGAATATCCAGATATCTTCATAGTGGGAGAGGCAGGGAAAGGATAGAGGAAGTGGGGAATCATGGGATGGTTAGAGTCTAGGGGGTGGAGGTGACCTAGGTTAATTGCCCTTGCCCCTGGCACACAGATTCACTTCCTTACAAGGAACAATGTTGAGGTCAATCAAATTCAACAACTAGAGATCCTAGTTTATATCACCTGCTTCTTAATTTGAGCATAATATGTGTTTCTAAGGTAAGCTTGGAAGAAATAACAGTGGTGATATTCAAAATGGTAATTGAGTATCCTGGGAATTAAAATAGCTCTTTTATGGCACTAGACATTGGCCTGCAAAACCAGGTTTTAACCCAGGCCAAGGGGAACTCCAAAGGACTCTCCCAATGGAGGATCCAGATCCCCAAGGCTTAGTGTTTTCAATCCAACTTGAGAGTAGCTTCTCAATAAACCTGCCTTTTTATATCTATATTTAATCTGGATTGAATTGACTCATTTCACCGGTGGAGAAATAACATCACTTTGGATCTCCTGATATGAGTAATCTCTATTGAGAATGGGGAAGTGTGTGTCCAGACCTATAGTAAGGAGAAAATGATGTCAGCCATAGACAAAGGCTCCATCCCCCTCTCTGCAGTATCCCAGTCTGACTAGAAAGTGACTTTGGTGAGAAAAGAGTCAGATTTCACAGCTGTTTTGACACTTACCATTCTCTGTGACTGTACAAGAACATCCTCACTCTTGATACGATGGTTGGAAGGCCAGGCCAAGTGTTTTCCTTCTGAGCCTCATATTGACTCATCAATTATGTGGGCAGTAATAACTAGGAGGGTGTGAACGTTTAAACAGGATATTTCTGAAGCTAATCTCACCAGTAAATTAGTCTTTTTTTCCCTTCTTACTTCAATGTCAGACTATCTGGAGACTATACTTCAATATCAGACTATATTAAAATAGTGCTTGGACAAATAAATGATTCATGCCTATGATCTTAGCAATATTAGCACTAATGTAAGGCAGAAGGGTCATGGCAAGCCTGGTCTATATAGTAAGTTCTAGGCCAGCCAGGGAAGTACAGTAAGATCTTGTTCAGACAGACAGACAGATGAGTAGATGATGGGTAGATAGATAGATAGATAGATAGATAGATAGATAGATAGAT